>JAFMOD010000378.1:730262-792754 GCA_019802435.1 Corydoras maculifer
CATGTTCTCCCCGTGTCTGCGTGGGTTTCCTCCGGGTTCTCCGGTTTCCTCCCACAGTCCAAAAACATGGAACAAGTTAATTGAATTCTCAAAATTGCCCCCTATAGAGTGTGTCTGTGTGAGTGAGTGTGTGCCCAGCGATGGATTGGCGCCCTGTCCTGGGTCTGTCTGCCCAGCGCCCGAGACGTTCTCCCCTGGATGGGCATGGGGAACCCCACCGGAAGATAATGAATGAATGAAATATATATATATATATATATATATATATATATATATATATATATATATATATATATATATATATACTATAACTATAACTCTTAAAAATCTCAAAACAACAAGCCTTTACACGACACTAATACTAATGTTTAGTGGCTTTAGATGCAGCCAGGTGTAGCATATACACAATACAACACACTGTACACAGTTTTGGGAGCTGCGTGGCTAGAGGTGAAATAACATTAAGCCATGGATTCCCTGTACAGATACACTGTTTTAATATCCACGTACACAATGTAGCTTAATTATACTGTATGTTGTTTGGTAAAGTTTTGATTATCTGTAAATCTTTTAATCTCATTTTTGTGTTTTTTTAACAAACATTTTCATTAATTTCTAACTATGGGACTACAAACATGAAAGTGTTTTCCTGTCTGCTTTTCAATTGATTGGTAATCTGTCCTGTGTGTTATACCTCCTTTTATCTAATAAGAGTTTAAGTGGGCATATTTTTACCTGTATAATAAAGTGTTACTGAAATATCTATCTCTGACCCTATGACCCTAAAAGTCATTTACATTATTTAAAAATTAAATAAATAAATAAATAAAAAGCACCACCCTAAACATATTTTTTAACTCAGCTTTTGAATTTATTTTAGAGATATATGTAACTACTTTGTGCATGAACACATTTGTTTCAGGCGTCCTGTCTGATTTTTAATTAAACTCTATGCTTCTTTTTAATCAGCTCCACTTAGAAATTCTGATTTTTTTTCTGTATTTCATCATGCCAGGAGGAAGAGCTGTTGTTAAGTTTAATTCTCTTTAATTTAGTCCTACAGAAACTATTTTTTGGTTATTCGCAAGCATGCCAAACATCAAAGGGATTACATCAGTAATACAGAAAACAAATTGTAGTTAAATAATTGTGTTACTGCAATATCCCTGCTGGTCAGCGATTTCCATTCACCAAAGTGCTTTTATTTTAGACCCTGAGACATGAAAGCTACCAAATTCTTCATTTCAAATAATTATGCATTAGGACAAATAATAATTACTGAATTTCAAATTATATGTTGGATAATGAAAAATGTATATGCTTGGAGGACTGTGCTAATTTTATACACTTATTTTAGATGTGCTGTCTGGGACCTTTGACTGCAGACTGCACTGTCACCATCTGAACTGAACACATGACCATTTGTAGACTTTAACATAAGAGACCTCAAATATGTAACATCCCACTTATCCACTCTCAGCTAATAAATTAAGCACTCTATCCTATTCTACTGTGTATGTAATCAATAAGGCTTCTGGATCTCTCAAGGGTCATTTAGGTTTGTCCACAGAGTAAAGAAACATGTAAGGAATTGTCTATCTTCTCTTTCTTTTTATCCTTCTAACATTTATATCTCCCTATAGAGAGTAGATCATTGGGAATTAGGTTGTAAGATGATCAAGGACAAAGAGCTAATCGCTGCAACAATCTTACTGCATAAGTTCACCACCTCCTCAACTGAAAAAGCTGATGGCCTAGAGGCAAGTATTTGCACATTACGTACACATACAAAAGTAATCTGCTAAGCATAAGCTGGGGTTGAATGAAATCACACATTAATAAGCCAGGGCTGAATGAGAAGAGAGCAAGATGGCTTCAGGTCAGAGCTACATGAGAAGGGACTAGATAAAATCATATATGGGTGACATAGGGTTAAAAGAGAGAATAACTGGTGGATAACATGGAATTGACAGAGATCAGAGCTGCATGGGATGAGGTTGGATAGGATCTAAACTGGATACCATTTCACTGGCAGAGATCAGAGCTACTTAGTATGGAATTGGATGGAATCTGTGCAGAATAATGTGTGCTTAAATTAGGTCAGAGCTTAATAAACAAGATCAAATTCAGACAATCAGTGGAATCTGGTGCAGTTTTTTTGACAACCATATACTATATAACAGCATATAGCGATTATATATTTTAAATAATTATTTATGATGTGGGCGGCACGGTGGCTTAGTGGTTAGCACATTCGCCTCTCAGCACTAGGGATTCCCGGTTCGAATCCCCATCTGGGTGGAGTTTCCATGTTCTCCCCTTGTCTGCGTGGGTTTCCTCCGGGTTCTCCGGTTTCCTCCCACAGTCCAAAAACATGGATCAAGTCAATTGAATTCTCCAAATTGCCCCATATAGAGTGTGTGTGTGAGTGAGTGTGTGCCAAGCGATGGATTGGCGCCCTGTCCTGGGTCTATCTGCCAAGTGCCAGAAACGTTCTCCCCTGGATGGGCATGGGGAACCCCACCGCGACCCTACTAGAGGATAAAAGCGGAAGATGATGAATGAATGAGGATGTATTTATGATGTCATGAACACTATAAGGCTCTTTAGTGTTTGGTATTACCTTTTTATAATTCTGTGTCGGCAAACATCACTGTACAGACATTATTTTGGGTGGTAAATAATAAATAATACATTCTACAGTGACCCCAATTTGGTATTGTTATTGTTGTGTTAATTAATTAATTAATTGTTGCTGTTTGTATGCTTGAAAAAGTGCTTCCTCTTTTTTGACTTGAGTATTTTTTTAAAACCCCAGTTTCTGGATTCTGCGCTTATAAATTGTGTCCATCACAGCAATATCACCAAACCATGTTTTATGGGTCATGTATTTTCTCTAGGAGAACATAGCTGTCTATAAAAATATTGAATTCTTACAATAGTTTTTCTGAGGCCCTGTAATAGGAATTGACTGAACTTAACATTTATCCACATATATTTGCTATTTGATGTTGTATCAATGAAGTGGATCATCTTTATAATAATTCCCATAATTCTGAATGTATCTTTTAAATGATATATGCTTACAAATCGTTGATCAAATAATGTGTATGCTTTCTTACAGCTCATTCAGTGCATGTAACAGTGAGGACAATTGAATTTATACAAAACACATTCACTGCTTGACATTCATACCTATGTCTGAATTTAGTTCTATTCTGTGACAGCCCTGTTTAAAGAAGCGGAAAGGTTTAAAAAGAGGAAAGGTCTTTGTGCCTCGCCAAGATAAGAGCCCATCTCTCTGAACCACAGAGGATTAAAGGTGCTCTTGAAGGGATAATATCACTAAAGCCGGTCCTGGGACAGTGGCACTAGAGAGAATCCCACCTCAAATTCGCCCGCCGATTGAATATCTTATCAATCTAAGATCTAAAACTCTACCTCTGGAGGTATTGCCTTCATACAAGATGCTTTAAAAGGAGTGAGCATAGATAAAAATGTATATAAAGCTATCCTTTGAAGCAAAGACTGGCTGTCATATTTTTTAAGCCAAAAGAGTCATTCTGTTAAAAAATAAACAAGCCACTGTTTTTAAAGTGCAAAAACATTTGGTTCCTGTTTAGTCCACACAGTCACAATCACATTTAATCTGAATGGTACTGCATTATAAAGAGACATACGAAGATGAATTCTATAATAACACCTATAATACATTTAATTCAGACATCTGTATGTCAGTACTTATTTTTTAGCTGGGATTCAAAGTTTGTAAGACCACATGAAATTGTTTTTTCACTCTATATTACTGCCTGAAAGATATTTGATGCACAAGAAGGAGAAGTCAGCAATAAAAAATGCTTTATTAAAGCAAAAGATTCTGATTATTTTTGTGTATTTAGTAAAATATTAGTAAATTATAGTCATTTTACTTTAATCAGCATAAACCCCTTATCTTGTGCAATATGTTTATTAACATAATTTTGATTAGTTCTATTGTTAATGCAATAATATAGTCTCAAGTCATGTTGATCACCACCTCTTAACTCAGTGTTTTTATTCATGCCATGTTAAACAGCATCAAATTTGTGTTCAGTTTCAAATTCAGTTTAATTGTATGTTGAGTAGGTTATGTGGCCTGTTACTTATACCCTTATACATCCTTAGGTTGATTACTGGTCCTTTAGGTCACCAATATTCTGATTTTCTGTGGTATGAAGTGTTAAAAAAGGTTTATTCTACAAGATTAAACAAACATAACAAAAGCAAAAAATATAAATTATTTCAGGGCGCATAAACACCTTACATACTGCGTATACCTGCAGACGATACGATGCATACCTCAGATGTACATGTAACCCATACAAACAGGTATATACAGCAGGGGGCGCGCTGCTGTTACTACTGCAATGACATAACTCAGAGTGTATGAACAACCAACAACACTTCTCAGAGTACCGCCTGTGGAAGCAGGAGTCCCTCATGCCAATGGGAAGTGAGCACAGATGCTCACTTTTTGAGCTCCGATTTTTGAGGTCATGATTCGATTCAGAATCGATTTTCGATTCAGAAATGATTTTCAATTCAGAAACGATTTTTTCAGTTCAAATGGTCTTTATTTTTTTTTTTAATTATGGGATTGCCAAGATGAAACAACAAATAAAACATTTATTTAAAACAATAATCAAATGTATCAAATCTTTTTGCATCATTTTATATTTATACAAAAAATAGGATTGCACTCAATTAAAATGACTAGTATTAGGTTAGCTTAACTGCCTGGCTTTTTCTTACATAAAAAACATCTATCAATGAACAAATAATTCAAAATATATTAATACCAAAATTTACCATTAATTTTACCCTTTAATCGAAACTAAAATACAGACTTTACAGTCAGAGCGCATTTATATTCTGCAAATCTTTTAAACTTAACATTAAAAATAAAATACACACTTCAGTATTTTTAACTATATTGCACATTTGCTACATTTTCAAAACTTAACCTTAAATATTAAATATATTTTTAACTTCTTTTAGTTCAGGGTGATGTCGCATTTGTCGTATTTACAAAGTACCTTGATTTCATTTTACACTCGTTGTAAACAGTTGTGCTCATGTCAGCTCTCTCTTCCTGGCTTTAAAAGCCAAACACCGGCTTTTAACTCTGACTGGGGGGCGAATCACGCTCTCCCCCGCTCCATGCTTCCCACTGGCATGAACTAGCTTGCTCGCGAACTACAACAGGAGTGTGCTGTATGGTGGCCGAGCGGAAACGTAATGCGATATGCAGTACGCTCGGGAGGGGGCACCAAAATAAAACTTAAACGCATTTTTTAAAAATCGATTCTTGGGCATTGTGAATCGATTCAGAATCACCAGGACTACGAATCACGATTCTTCGAAGAATATTTTTTTCTGCACCCCTAGCCCTCAGCTTCCGTCACAGGTTCTTCGAGACTTATGGTTTCACAGCAGCTCATGTAAACCAAATGGCTTAATGTAGAATAGCCAATCGCCACATTACAACTTCCTGTTTTTTGTTATTTATTGAATAATGTTATGATTGTTTACATGACAGCACGGTTGCTTAGTGGTTAACATGTTTGCCTCTCAGCGCTGGGGATGTCGGTCTGAATCCCAGTCTGGGTGGCGTTTCCATGTTCTCCCTGTGGTCATGTGGATGTTTTTCATGTTTTCCGGTTTCCTCCGACAGTCTAAAATCATGGATTTTGGGTAAATTAAATGCTCTAAATTGCTCCATATAGTGTGTATGTGTGTCTGTGTGAGTGAATCCAGCGATAGATTGGCGCCCTGTCCTGGGTATATCTGCCCAGCGCCCAAAATGTTCGCCCTTGGATGGGCATGAGGAACCACCCCACGAGCCTAATAAAGAGGATGAAGCTGAAAATAATGAATAAATGAATTATTATTTTTTAATTCTCCAGTCATTCTTTACAGAATTCTATACAAAACACTGAAACTCTTTAATTTAAGTCATATTCTATTTAAACAAAAGGTTTTAACAAACTGCCAAGAGCATATGTGTATCTGCAATTAATAATATAAAAAAAAAAATTCATTTACCCATCGACTTGCACCCTCAGTATCAGTTTGTGTACATACTGTACATATAATGAGCTGAAAGCATAAATCAATCTATCCTGAGGTCCATTTAAAAGGAACTTTCTGAGCTCTCTATATTACCTGTTCTATCACTTGTGTTCACAGACATTCAACCAGCCACTCTACTTTTAAATAAAAATTTTAAAAATGTCTTACATCCTCTTGCAGCAGTGAACATAAACACATGGCCCTGTGTAAGAGCACTCAAGCTGCTAAACTACATCCACACTAAACGGTCCTCTTGACACCTCAGCTCTGGATTCAGTCTCTCGTCTCCTTTCGTTATCAGAAAGCTCCCGGTCCTATTAGCGCATGCAGTGGAGTTAATTAGAGAACAGAGCCTCGAAGGATTACAGAGGCCTGGGTGTGAGTGTAATGAGTCTTTATGTGTGTCTACAGATGGTCAGTATGCTGCCTGCTAATGAACACCCCATCACACTCTGTGTACACATGGATTATACATATGAGCAAGTCCTAATGCTAGCCAAACATATTGAAGAACATCTGAGTGGGCTGGCACAAAAGGGACAGAGTGCTTATATCTCTCACTCACCTAAAGAAACATAACGTATAGGCAATAGGCAGTACAGAATTTCAGAAATGACACTCTGTGTTCGAAACACCAGTCAGTTATTAGAAGAGCCAAGAACTGAGCAAGGATTAGTGACTGACAGTGACTAACCTGGATTTTTTAATTGCTTCAGCTAATATCTTTAAACGGTTTTAACATTCTCAAAGGTCCAGGTGCGTTTCAGAAAACAGCTGTCTCAAAACTGCAACAGACCCTAGAATTGTCCCTTCTGAATGTAATCTAAATTTGTGTCCTGTCCTAGTTTTATATTTACTATGAAGGCCGCTGTTATTATATTTCCTAAAAAGCAAAAGGCTGCACATTATTGTAACTCGATTAACAAAATGATTTCAAAAAAATTAGATATACAGTGTATATTTCACTGAAATGCTATTCTTTTGTTTTTAGAAACATACAGGGTTTGGCAATTTTCTTGTGTAAAACAAATAATTTATAGTAATTCTATTGGGCAAAAAGTATCACTACACTTTAGAAATAAAAATGGTTTATGAGTTCGACATGGTAGTGACATTATATTGTAAGCATGTTTTTCTGCAGTAAAGACGGCACATATCGGATGCTGGGTCAGAAAACTGATACTGCTCACTACTCTCTCAAATAATATTAAAATTATTATCAGTACAATAATACTATGATACAAGGAATATTATCAGTATACAATCATTTCAGTCCAGTTTCTTACTTAAAAGCTGATATACTGACACTTTCAGGATACTCCGCATTGTGTTACCTTGGTTAAATTTTTGAAGGCTTCCTGCAATCCTCCTTTAGGTTCTTGGGAACACTGTTGCCAGGTTACAGTGGCTTCCTCCTGGGACATTTCTTCTATCTCATGCATGTCTTTATTTCTGGATCACACACAATTAAGGTCAGCAGCATAGAAATACTGGCAGCTTTCCAAAGACCTTTCTGGTCAAACAGGCATTAGGCATTATGGTAGTTACCATATTATCTGTAATCTGTACATTTAGTTGGGTTAAGTGAAAGAGCTAAAATAAATAAGTATTTTGGACTATTTGGGTCACTTTTCATTTATATAGATAACAAGATTAGGATGACTTGTATAGTCACAGTTTCTTTTTGGGTTACCTCATTTTCCAGTTTGAGTTTTAGTAGTTTAGTAGTACTAATTGACAAAATGGTGTTTTATGTTTTCCCAAAAAATCTGTTAAAATGTTTTGTAAATGCCACTGTACACATCATTTCCATAGTACTTGGTTCTAGGTTAATGATAAAAAATATTTCCAAGCTGCTTATGTCACTATTTATTTGGTCAGAACATCTCGTTGTTCTGAAAATAAATACTAACAGCATTAATATAGTAATGAATTTTATGGGCTAATTTAAAAAACTGCAAATCTTTCCTCATAGAAATATAGTATTATCTGTGGTTATTGTCAAAAACAGGATCACGTCAGTGAACACATTAGGTTTTTTTTATACTGTAATGGAGATAAAATTGAACATCAATGTGTTTGTTGGACAAATCCAACCTAATTGTATTATGTGTAATGTTATAAAATGTAATTTGAATAGTTTGGTGTGAATGAACTCTTATGGTCTACAGAGAGCACTAACACTTGAAATTTGGACATGTCAGTTTTTATTTAACTTCTCAACCAGTAAGCTTCCAACCACATTTACACACTTTTTAATAATCAGGACAAATTTTTACAGATAAAACTTCATATTCTAAATTAATTTCTAATTCTATTTCTTTGTGTATACTATTGTTCTTACATTTACATTTACATTTAGTCATTTAGCAGACGCTTTTATCCAAAGCGACTTACAAATGAGAACACCACAAGTCAGAAGCTATGAAGAAAACCAACTATACTGTAAATTCATCAAAAGCTGAATGTTATTCGATGCCGTGGCACACGCCCCCCCCCCCCTTTTTTTTTTTTTTTTACAACAGGTATTTGTTAAAGAGATGTGTCTTCAGTAATTTTTTTAAACTGTTCAGTGATTCTGCCTTACGGACAGATTTGGGAAGAGCATTCCACCATTTTGCAGTGGTGGACACCACAGAGTGAGACTTACCTACTCGGTGAGGTGGAATCGTCAGGCGGCAATCATCGCTGGAGCGAAGAGAACGGGTCGGAGTGTATTTAGGAAAGATGGGGTGAAGGTAGGAGGGGGAGGATCCGGAAATGGTTCTGTATGCTAGAGTCAGTGACTTGAACTGAATGCGAGCAGCTACAGGAAGCCAATGGAGGGAAGTGAGTAAAGGAGTGACATGTGCTCGCTTGGGCTGGTTAAACACAAGTCGGGCTGCAGAGTTTTGAATTAGTTGAAGAGGTCGGATTGTGGAAGCTGGGATACCGGCAAGTAGCGCATTACAATAATCGAGCCGGGATAGAACTAGGGCTTGAACAAGCANAGGACCGAGGATTGAGATTTGGCCTTGGCAGTTTTAAGTGAGTCAATCACAGAGAGCAATGCTGTCTCCGTGGAGTGACCACATCTAAAACCGGACTGATTGGGATCAAGGAGATTGTTCTGATTAAGAAATGTGGAGACCTGTGTGGATACCACCCGTTCAAGTGTTTTAGACAGGAAAGGTAAGAGAGAAACAGGTCTGTAGCTCTCGACCAAATTTTTACTCTATATCAAAAACAATAATAGATCAAAAATGTCAAGAAGTCCTACCAAATAATAAAATCATAAAGTTATAAAATCTAATATGCTGTAGCATATATATCAAATATCAAAAACGGCGGAGCTTTGCTTTTGCCTATGTAAGTGTTAATGTTAGTTGCTTTAGATAGAAGTGGATATGCAACCTGACACAACAGCAAACAAAGCTACACAAGTGTCCTGTTTTTTCTTGTGTGTGTATGTGTATCTTACCAACCAAGAGCACATACTGTTCATAAAGTGTAATTGTGTTCATTATCTTGCAAAAGATAGATCATAACACAATTGCAGTGCATTAAAACTGATGCTTGGGGACACTAAATATGGTGTTCATGAGTTAATAAACAAGAAGGCACAAACAGGCTCAAGCAAGTCACCCCTTCAGTGGGTTCATATAATATTTCGCACTAATTAACAGCAACTAAAAATTCCCCCATTATTGAAGAACTCAGTCAAAATTTTGTCAGGCAAAGTGGCATATTAAGATAACATTTGACAAACGACTTCCCCTTGGCATAAAAAGATGACTACAAGGACTCCACACACACTACAAAGACTGAATATTTTCTAACATGAAAAACAACCCTCTAGCAAATGATGACAACAGATTGCAACGAAAAGCCCTCCACCCCCCTTTGCTAGCTAGTTAAGACTGACTCATTAACACAAGCTTTATTCATCCTATTGGAGCGGTCATAATTAAACAGAACGCATTGACAAATTGAACTGCGGATATAAAAGTGGCATTTTCTCAAACGTAGCCAATTAGTCAGCATGATCCTAAAAGAGTAGTAATTAAGGCAATTGATATGGCCTGCGTGCTTGTTATGTTAAGCTTATCTCAGAGGAAACAAATTATATACTCATCTTGTTTTTCAAGTTAATGACAAGTGTACTGTGAATGATTGACAGGACAGGGATTTTAATGGAGAACCATCTTTGCTCTCTAAAAACTTTTACTACATTTAGATTTCATGTTTTCTTAAGTCAGAAAGCAGATGCTTTTATACCATGCAAATCACAAATAAGAACTTTAAGCATCTAGTGCTGGGAAAAGTGATTAAAATATGTAAGTTCAAACTGTTTAGACTCTTTATAATAAGCAGATACTTATTCAGCTATAACTGAATTTGTAGTGTTTGATCAAAGGTTAAAGGTACAGTTATGAATTTGATATTTCAAGAAGATATTTTCTTATCATTAGCTTATAACTGTTTATTCTGTTTTCTGATATTTGTGTCATAATACATCACCTGGACACACTGAACTAATCAACATCTATTATAATCAATGCTGCTATATGGTTGTTAAGTTTTTTTCAACTGGTCTTGTTATATATTGGTTTATAGTTAGGTAATGGCTAACATGGACCCATGTCCTCTGACCCATCTTTGTGTAATACTTTGATCCATCCACTGGCTTTTGATGTAAATTAAACACAGCACATTATATATGTTCTATACCTGTAAAGTACTTTATAAGTAAGACAAACTATTATGTAGTATTATGTGTTAATGATTTTCTCTCTAGAACGTCAACATGCTGATGACAGTACTTTAAAAAAAAATTATTTTGAATAATGTCAAACTCAAACATGGTCTATTGTGTTGTCCAGAGTAACCTCTATTGGAAACTGTTTCATATCCAGTAAAATGCATGCACAGGCCTTGTGAAAGGTCATTTACTAATTTGCACACAGTGAGGTCTATAAACCATGGTCCATTCATATTAATATTCATGGTTCTGGAATGTGATGTTCGCAAAGCTCATGTTTAAAAGTCTATGAAAAGTGAAAGAACCCACTATGAGGGCAGCTAGAAGACAACTGAATTATTAATAGCTCCTCATGGTAGGCAAACCTAATAGGTGATTTGAGTCCCAATGGCCTCCAAAGGTATTAAAATGTCACATAACTTAGTATGATTTTTTTTGTTTTTGTGAATTTTGTTGTTTTTGTTTAAATCCTTCTCATCTCCCGTTTCTACCTGCTCTTCTGTTTAATACCCATCTGCCTAAAGTATGGCAGTGCACTACTCATTTCCACTCCTTTTTATTCTGCTTTATTTACTTTGGCTCATTACGCAAGTATTGCTGCAGCTTTAGAGACACTGTACTGTTAGGCAACAGCACTCTCAGGAGGGCTGAAACTTTGCATGCATGTGCACTTTGCAATATATGCTAAATAAATTTTTCATTGCCCTTCCATGCTGGTTTGATGCTGGCCCTATTGTATGTCCTTGTTAACAATTTAATTTATCACATCTACTGATTGTAGTGAAAACCAAGCTTTAGATCAGCATTTTTTTGTTGATATTACGTGTTTTTAACATAAAATAGGATCAGCTGCAACAGAATGGGATAAGTACAACTAAAGATACACCACATTTAAGAATATGTGGCTTAGGATTGACTTTTATTTAAATATACATCAAAACAAACTTGTTTTCTTTGTTTTTTTCTTTTTTTTTTCTTTATATAAAAACTGCTTATCTTGGTGCATGTACTTCTATGGAGTACTCTAAAACTAAATGACTAACTAAATTATAACATATCTTTGATGTTTATTGTATATTTTTGTGTGCAATTTATTGCAATGACTACAAAATATGGAAGCCCAATTCCGTCACTAAGAAGAAAAAGAAGGGAAAAAGGGATTTTATATATATATAGATTTTATCTCAGATATAAAATCAGAAATTTGAGTTACAAATTTGAATTCTGTGATTAAAAGTCAGAATTCTAAGAATAATAGTCAAGAATTCTGAAATAAAAAGTCAGATTTCCAAGATTAAAAGACAAGAATTCTGAGATAAAAAATTTAGAATTCTGAGAATGAAAGTAAAGTATTTCTATATATTTTTTTAAAATTTTGTGGCAGAAATGGGCTTATTGCCATAGCATAAATGCAATTTATAACCTTTTAAATTATCTATTATGTGCAATAAAAGGTTTATTAACTTAAAGACTTTGTTTTGTGCAAAAAAGAAAAATATAAAATATAAAAAAAGGCGGCACGGTGGCTTAGTTGTTATCACGTTCGCCTCTCAGCACTAGGGATTCCCGGTTCGAATCCCCATCTGGGTGGAGTTTCCATGTTCTCCCCGTGTCTGCGTGGGTTTCCTCCGGGTTCTCCGGTTTCCTCTCACAGTCCAAAAACATGGATTAAGTTAAATGAATTCTCAAAAATTGCCCCATATGGAGTGTTTCTGTGTGAGTGAGTGTGTGCCCAGCGATGGATTGGCACCCTGTCCTGGGTCTATCTGCCCAGCGCCCGAGACGTTCTCCCCTGGATGGGCATGGGGAATCCCACCGCGACGCTAATAGAGGATAAGCGGGAGATAATGAATGAATGAATGAATAAAAATATTTCACTTATTGCTGTAACCTGGAAGTGTGAAATTTCCAAGGCTGAGAACTATTTCATCATGTGGATTATGTACCACAAATTCCATTTTTGGTTTGTGTTGTTCCCTAGTTTGTCGGGTCACATGCTTTATGTACAGATTTCCTTTCTTTGTGTTCTATTTTGTAGCTTTCTTTCCCAACCTATTTGGAAAAGTAGATAAAATTAAGTATATGAACCCTTTTGCCTGTCCATGCTCCAAACAAGCTTTTATTTATTACTTGTAAGACTATTTGATTGCCTCCTATGTTACCCTTAACCTTAAAGGTTGATTTAAATCTTTTGTTATATAACTTAATAGTTTAAGAGTTTACTTACAAAATATTAATAGTAGTGGAGAAGTCAATTTGAGTGGCCTCTGGAGTGATACAATACATTTTAATGGGATGTGGGATACATTTTATGTGACTTAACCCATTACTAGCTAATGGGTCAAAACTATGATGTTTGGAGTTTTTATGCCATGAAATAACGAACACCTGCATAAGGCAACTAAACTGCATATTCCGACAGCTCCTGGCCAATACAAAGGTTTTCACTATGCTATGGAACCTAAAGAACATGTCATGGCTATTCTGAAGCTTATGGCAGATTTAAATTGGAGCAGCAATAGTGATGGTTATATTTAATTGGACTAAGGGATGACAAGGAGCTCTATATCTTAAAATCCAAGTTGCAAGTGGTGAGACTGAGACAGACCTTGTCAGAATGATAGCAGACTTCAGTATTTACAACACAAACTAATTGGGACTGGACTTAAATAATTAACTAAGGACAAGTAACATATGCCCAAAAATTTGTAGACATTTAACAATACATATATTCAGTATCTTCCTCTTAATCCTATACTAGGGTCATGAGGGTGGGTTCCCTATGCCCATCCAAAGAACAAGGTTTTCCAACTTTGTAGGAATTGTCGGGGGAAGCCCGTTCAGTATGACAGTGCCCTAGTGCTCAAAGCAAAGCCCATAAAGGCATGGTGAGGTGAGTTAAAGAACTTAACTGGTACACACAGAGCACTGGTCTTAAATCTATCATGAAATGTATCTAGTTCATCTAGTTTTTTAAAGCAAGTGCTTTTGGAAGAGATGCATTTGGAGTTTTTCTTAAAGATGTTGAAAAGATCTTACCATTGTTTAGCAGTGGTGAACGATAAAGTGTAAGAATTAACACCACAGTAAGGTTCAAGCACCAGGGGACATTAATCACTAGAGCACTGGGCACGAGTCAGGTGTAATTCATCCTCTTTAGCTCAGAATCACTACAAAGCAGGTATTGTTTGTGTGCTCAATAATTTTCATTGACATGGTGGTGGTATGTAAGTGTGTGAAGCGCTGGTACAAGTGCATCTGATACAGGAGTGTTCCACTTACTGTGCACTTTTAAAAACATCGTCTTTACATCAATCTACCTTGAGGATATAAAATCAGAAACAGTAACTTATTTGTTCTTGCACAGTTTGTGTCTTCATCTAAATCTTTACCAGTACTCATATTACCCTCTATGTTATTGGTGGCTCGACATTTTTGGTTTGTGGATTATTCTCAGTCCAACAATGAAAGTTGCAACAAACTTCAATTAGCTTCAATCCATGTTTTTGGACTGTGGGAGGAAAGCGAAGAACCCAGAGGAAGCCCACACGGACACAGGGAGAACATGGAAATTCCATCCAGACTGGGATTCAAACCTGTTATCCCCAGTGCTAAAAGGAGAATGTGCTAATCACTAAGCCACCGTGCCACCCACAACACAATTTATAAAATTTTATATCATGTTGTTCCCCATTAACAGCTATAACAGTTTTCACCTCTCCCAGAAATGCTTTCTACAAAAGTTTGGAGTGTGTCCTCTGAATTTTTGCCTATTTATCTAGAGTACATTTGGTTGGGCACTGACTAAAGAATCTAGCTTGCTATTTTCATTTTAATTCATTCCAAACTTGTTGGATTTGGTTGAGTTTAGGGCTTTGTTTGGACTCATTATATTTCTCTGAAACAACTACACCCAACTGTGCGTTTCCAGACTTTGCTATTTGTACAGGGGTCATATGAATGAAAACAAGAGTATGATATGTCATCAATTTTGAAGCACATCTTTTTTCCAAAGATAAATGTGCAGCTTTAGGTAGAAGAAATGTTTGTTTCAAATGATATATTTGTGCTTTAGTGTGTACTGCAGATTCAGTTTGACTGCATGTGATTTTTGGTCACAGGTATTATTTGAAGGATGGTCTTGAAAGACCAAAGTGAAAATTAAAATGGGACTACCACCTGACTGATGGCTATTCAAACAAACCAGACATCTAATCTGTTAATCAGTCATTTTTGTGACTCTGTAGCGTTGAGACTGACAAGTACCAATAAGGACCCATAAGAGGTACCCAAAAACATTTATTTGATTTAACACCAACATGATCTGACGAGCTCAGGGGAAGCTAAGGTGAAAGTTATTCAGGGAAGTTAAGTTGGGATGTGATGAAAAACAATCAAAAAAGCTGCAGGGAGCAAGCAGGACAGAGCTTTCCACCTGCGACCTACAGATCTGGCCTTCATGCACATGACCTCATCATTTTGGGAGAAATGCTTGGGGACAGGAGGTATTTAAAATCCATTTGCTGTGACTAATCCCTTATTGCCTGGTTGTAGGCTTGCAAAATACTTTGTTTTTACAAACCCTATTTTTATAATGGTTGGATTTTTTAAATAAAAATGTTTAAATCTGTATTTTTTTCATTTATTTGAACCTTTCAGTGTTGTGAATAATGATGTAAATTCTTCATTCATTCATTCATTATCTCCCGCTTATCCTCTATTGAGGTCGCGGTGGGGTTCCCCATGCCCATCCAGGGGAGAATGTCTCAGGCGCTGGGCAGATAAACCCAGGACAGGGCGCCAATCCATCGCTGGGCACACACTCACTCACACAGACACACTCTAAATGGGGCAATTTTGAGAATTCAATTGACTTGATCCATGTTTTTGGACTGTGGGAGGAAACCGGAGAACCCGGAGGAAACCCACGCAGACATGGGTAGAACATGGAAACTCCACCCAGATGGGGATTCGAACCGGAAATCCCTAGCGCTGAGAGGCGAATGTGCTAACCACTAAGCCACCGTGCCACCCTAATGTCAATTCTGTTTGTTACAAATACACATATTACATGTTGCATGTGAGTTCCAAAAAAGTTAGGACAGAGGCTTGTTTGGAATTGTTGCCAGGGCGGCAAGGTGGCTTAGTGTTTAGCACGTTCACCTCTCAGCACTTGGAATTCCCGGTTCAAATCCCAATCTGGGTGGAGTTTCCATGTTCCACGTGGGTTTTCTATGGGTTCCCCGGTTTCCTCCCACTGTCCAAAAACATGGATTCAAGGTAAATTGAATTCTCCAAATTCCCCCATATAGAGTGTGTATGTGTGTGTGTGGGGCGGCACGGTGGCTTAGTGGTTAGCACATTCGCCTCTCAGCGCTAGGGATTCCTGGTTCGAATCCCCATCTGGGTGGAGTTTCCATGTTCTCCCTGTGTCTGCATGGGTTTCCTCCGGGTTCTCCGGTTTCCTCCCACAGTCCAAAGACATGGATCAAGTTAATTGAATTCTCAAAAATTGCCCCATTTAGAGTGTGTCTGTGTGAGTGAGTGTGTACCCAGCGATGGATTGGCGTCCTGTCCTGGGTCTATCTGCCCAGCGCCTGAGATGTTGTCCCCTGGATGGGCATGGGGAACCCCACCGCGACCCTAATAGAGGATAAGCGGGAGATAATGAATGAATGAATGTGTGTGTGTGTGTTTGTGTGTGTGTGTGAGTGAGTGAGTGAGTGAGTGAGTGAGTGAGTGAGTGAGTGAGTGAGTGAGTGAGTGAGTAAGTGAGTGGCCAGCGATAGATTGACGTCCTGTCCTAGGTGTTTCTGCCCAGTGTCTGAGGCATTCTCCCCTGGATGGGAAGGGGGAAGGGGAAAGGGGAATGGGGAATGGGGAGCCCTCCCCCTAGTAGAATGAATGGAATTGTTGCCAATTCTTGCTGTGTATAAGCTGCTCAACCAACCCATGTCACCATTGTCTGATTGTTATCTTCTTAATTTATGGTACTGTGCATTTATAAAAGACATCTGGAAAGAACGTATGTTTGACATAAAATAAATATATGCTTTTTCATTGCAAAAAACTATAAATAAAAGACAGTGTTCTTAATTGTTCACAAATTCAGCAGTGGTTTTCAACCATGATTTGTATACACAGTGACTTCATTAAACATTTAATTATATTATGGACTGTGGATAATGACCTAAATAATTTGTAGTTTCATAATATGAGACTTTGTCTTTAACTAACTGAAAATTTTTGATAAAGTTTGGCACAAAGACTAGTCTGCTAACCTGGTCATTTTATACTCAATAATGATAAGCTCACATGATTGAAGTTAAAATTAGAATTATAAGAATATCCTGAACAGTGGACAGTTTACTTACTTTAACACTATTATTTTTTAACTTGTATTTATTTTTAAAATCTTATACTGTCTCAACATTTTTGAGTTGCATGCATTTTATTCCAATGTTTCTTCTATTTACTAAATAAATTTAATTTTGTTTTGCATATCTTTAACATAAAAAAGTTATTACAATAAAAAACACAGTTTTACTTTTTAGTGACTCAACTGACCCAACCCTCATATTCCCTTACTTTAACACTTGATTAGGATATTAGGAATCAGTCTTTACTAATTGTAACATTTTAGCTAGGTTCCCTTAATTCCAGCAAAGATGAATGCTACAGCAAGCAAAACAATTAAAGGATGTCACATGATTTTAAATTTGTGGTTGAGGGAAGACCTTTGCTTTTTCTAACATGACTGCATTACGTTGTATGAAAAAAGTTGCTTAATGGTAGAGTTTAATCCCTTCTCTACACATCTTAGTAAGATACACTGGATTATCAATATTGTATATAGCATCAGTAAATGTCCTTATGAATGGTCTTATGCATATATGAGCACAAATTTACACACATACAATAAAATATTGTTGAAAAATCACATTTGTTTGAAAGTAGCAAAACACAAATTCATATTAATGCTCTAGTTTTGTAATAGGAAATTCAACAGGCTGATATAGATATTAGGCTTAGGTATCCACATACCTTTGTGTGTATGGTCAATTTGTTTAGCTAGAATAGGGTTAATAAGTAAGCAATACTAAATAGCTAATCCTGACCGACTAATGAAGTAGTAAATCATGCTGAAAAGGTTTAGTTAATAACCATAATGAATATTATCCTTTTAATACCATCCATCCATTATCTTCCGCTTTATCCTATATTAGGGTCACGGGGGGGTTCCCCATGCCCATCCAGGAGAGCGCTTTCGGGCGCTGGGCAGATACACACAGGACAGGGTGCCAATAAATCGCTGGGCACACACTCACTCACACATACACACTCTATATGGGGCAATTTGGAGAACTCAATTTACTTGATCCATGTTTTTTGGACTGTGGGAGGAAACCGGAGAACCCGGAGGAAACCCACACAAACACGGGGAGAACATGGAAACTCCACCCAGATGGGGATTCGAACCGGGAATCCCTAGCACTGAGAGGCAAACGTGCTAACCACTAAGCCACCGTGCCGCCCTCCTTATAATACTATTTACGGAATTATTATTTTTTTCTGGAAAAATAATAAAGTAGAATTATTAATTTTAAATACATTTAAATAGCCTTTGTAATAGCATGATATGGCTTTTGCAATGGTATAAATACAGCGTCCATGACAACAGTGTGTTATACTGCTCAACCAATCATAACAAAGAGTATTCAACAAAGTCATGTAATAAGGAAAGATATTTAATATGCAGATTAATTTCCATACTTCCTCTTGTCTATTGGCTTCATAATTGCCTAGATGTGAGATTATTGCAATTAGTAATTAGGCTTCTGTGTGTGTGTGTGTGTGTGAGTAAATGTACATATGTGAGGACCTCACATATGTAGTTGTGGGGAACTACAAGCTACTCTGCTGTCCACCATCTAAATCATTTATTTTTAAATTGATATCATGCTGTATAAAATATTTATTGTGAGGTAAATTTATAGTTAATGTTAGGGTAGAAATATTTATGGTAAAGATCACAATGAAATGAATGGAAGTTGGCACAATGCATGCACAAAGATGATATTGAGTGTGTCGGTGTGTGTGTGTAAAACTGTATCTGCGATGTGGTAATGGAACCCAGTAAAGGTTTAGAGATTGTACTGTCAGCCCTTTCAGACTGATGAGCGCAGCTTTACATGGGAACGAGGTCAGCTGTATACATACACACACACACACACACACACACACACACACACACACACACACACACACAGAGAGAGAGAGAGAAAAAGTGAGAGAGAACACAGAGGTCATTTTAAGCTATTACATAGAGAGACATGTACTATTACCCTATACATATTGAGGTTCTAGGAAATCTACCATTGCTTGCACTGTCCTCCTCTCTCTCTATCTCTCTCTCTCTCTCACGCACACACACACACACACACACACTTGCATACATATGAGATATCTGTCAGGCTTTCCTAATGAACATTTACGACAAACCAAGGAGGGACAGGGGGGCAGATGTGAAGGTGTTTGGGAATAATTCCAGCAGACGGTTCTCCATTTGCCAAGTTGCTGCTGCCAGCTGAGGGTACCGAGAGCATATTAACACACACACACACACACACACACACACACACACACACACACACACATACATACATACATACATACACACACACACACACACACACACACACACACACACAGAGCGGTGTTATAGTGTCATTGATGTTCACAAGGTTTTTACAAGGCCTAATGTGTGAGATCTGAGCATGTCACACATGAATTTTTTTAAGTCTTATCTTACCTGAGCAAGAGATAAAGCTGTGGTACAATTGACCTGAAGGATTTAAACCTCTAATAAGGCATGCTAATAATTCAGGTTTAATTTATGTGGTCTAGCAAACTAGAAGCTTAATCTTTCTACATAATCAAAAAGCCACTTAAGATTTCCTTGCTTGGGCTAGAGCAAGCTAATGTTAATTCTAATGTTCAAAGACATCCTAGAAAAATATATTCTTCCAGTGCTGTGGCAAGGCACTGTCTTTTTCCAGCATGTGGTCTCATGCATAAAGTGAGGTAAACAGACCAACATATAGGCTGTTATAGGTGCATGAAAAGAAGACATTGTTTTAATCAAACCAAACCAAGTGTAAAGCCTTCTCTTTCTATGTCCAAAAAACACTGGTACAGTTGCCATGTTTAAGTGATTAATTTGAACATTTGTAAAAGCTGCCAACCAAAACCCAATACAAACAATTGCATGCTGCCCAAATAGGGGTTATTGGTATAGTAACAATTAGGATACAGTTCATCTAATGTATAAACACAACGTGGACAAAACAATATCTAAAAATAAAAAAAAACATGATGTGAAGTGATATAAGATAATAATAACCTCTTAATTTAACCAACAGGTAAAATTAAGGTAATTAGGTCAGCGCCAATCTGTCAGCGCCAATCTGGGCACACTCACACACACACAACCAGCTTTTTTTATGTGTAATTGAAAAATTACTGCTGTTGTTTTGGACTGCTTTATACACTTTATACACTTTAAACACTTTATACACTTTAAGCCCAGTGTTAAAAAAATGCAGGGACCACAGAGCACCACAAAAAAAACTCTCAATGTGCAATAACATAATTATGATTCAAATGCAATAATCGCTACTTTACATGACATACCAGTGCAATATATTTTAACATATGTATTACACAATATATTATAACATGTGTGTGTGTATATATATATATATATATATATATATATATATATATATATATATATAAAAACATATATAAAAACATATATAACCTGCCACCCCACTTTACTTATTACTTATTGTATTTTTGTATTGAATTGGTAGTAAACTTAAATTTGCATCTGCTTTTTAATTCGGAATGTTTGCATCTGCTTTTTTTTATTCTTTTTTTGTATATAATAACACTTTAAATGGGGCAACTGTGATAACTGCGATTTTCCCCCAGAGATTAATAAAGTATTCTGATTCTAAATCTAAAACCAAGACTAAATGCACCAATGTTTCATTTTCTGCTCTGCTCCAGATGAACTATTCCCTGTGAAACAACAAATACAATAAGGTAAATATAAACTGTCTACCGGTTATAGTCACTGCATCAACTGCTTAAAGGTTTCTAGGTTTTTAAGTGGTAAGTGTAGCATAGTGCAGGTGTTCTAAATGAAGAGAGATGTAGGATGCATCAGGAACATCAGCAGGGGTGTGGTGAAATCCTAACCTGCTTTGGTAGACACGCAAATGGCCACAGAAAAAGAGAGAGAATGAGATAGAGACAACGAAAAAGGTTGAGAGAGAAAGAATAAAGAGAGAGTGTAAGGGAGTAAGACAAAGCAAAAGAAAATAGGGCAATGCCAGAGATTTTTGTAAGTGTAATACAGGGTTGCTTAATGTTCACTAAAAATTGGGGATATACTTAGTGCAATATTAGTTGCCACAGTTGAATTAATTCCCTGACACACATGCACATACACATTAAGCGCTCTCGATAGTTACAATCCCAGGCAATCTATTCACTTTTTTTATTTAAAATTTAATTTGAATCAGCCTATTGTAATTGAGGTCACGGTGGTGCTGGAGCCTTCCCCAAGTGATTATAGGGCAAATGGCAGGGAAACTCCCTTGACAGGTCACCAGTCTATTGCAGGGCAACACATTCATGCACACATTTGCACCTATAGATATCAATACAAAGTGAAAAAGAACATACAAATTCTGCATCAAAAAGATCATCTTGCTGAGAGGTGAGAGCTCTAACTAACTCACCATTATGTAGCTAACAAAAACCTCATGTTCATTTTAGGCAACAAATAAATATATATATATATATATATATATATATATATATATATATATATATATATATATATATATATTATTCAGTACAGATGAAGAACTTTCTTTAAATTAATCACTGATGTTTCTTAAGGAAAAAAGTTTGGCTATAGGTATTCTAGAGGATACAGAACACCTAAGCTGTGCTGTGGTACCGCCCATAAAAGGAACAATAGACAGACCTGTGAAATGTGTGATAGCAACTCTAGCTACAGCAGCATAATCAAACAAAACAGGCCATAGAGTAGTGCATATTGTGTCATGAAAAATAAATAGCAGATTATATGTTTTTTGTATTAGGACATAATAAAATAAAAACATCCAAAACTTATAAGGCCCGAAATTTTGGTAAGTACACCCTCAGATGAATGCCAAAGCATATTGTCATTATTTCACCAAAATAATGCCAGAATGGAAAAGCTTGTGTAAGAACCAAGTATACCCAGTTAATTAATAGCTTGTAGGAATTGAACTTGCTACATGCTACAAGGTGGAAGTGTGCCACCCTACAGAGTACCTCATTGTAGGTCTGCGATCTTTCAGTCTAACTCACCACTCAGTCCTTCAAATGTCCCCTGTGTTCTTCATCACTTACACACTTCACTTTCTGTCTTTCTTTCTTTCCTTATTATCTTTTCTACTGTCTGGGTGACTGCCATTATTGATTTTATGTTCCTTGGACACTTAACACCCCTTTAGTCTGAAGAAATTTGTAATATAAGATTTCTTTTTACAGACTTAGAGAGTGGTTTATAGTTTCCCAAACTGAATATATCTCAGCATTTAGAAATGTCATATATGCAACAGTTCGGATTGGGTTATTTCGGGGAACCATTTAAATTATAATCAGAGTTGTTGTGAATCCAGAACCTATTATGGAAACACTGACTCACTCACAACTAGAAAAAGCAGACAGTCTGCAAAAGCGAAAGGAAGCCAAAAATTATAAAAAACTAATCATTCAAATTTAAAATAATTTTAATTATGTTTTTACCTTTACAGATATCAGATGTTCTCCTGGCATGTGTAAGAAGTGTCTGTTGGAATTTGGTCTATTTTTGGCCCATTACAGAGAACCTGTGAGGTCAGTGAACATGTTAGCAATTGATAAAGTCAGGACTTTATGCGGGCCACTGAAATTTCTCCACACCAGAGTGGTCAAGTCCAAAAAAGATAAATCTTTCTTGTTTCACATTTTTATATGGGTCTTATTTTCAATACTTATAAATATATATAAGTTTGGGCTATATTTTTGGTTTTATAAGTATTAATAGAATAACAACACTTTTTTTAAATATGACATTTTTAAGTAACTGCAATTAATTGTTATCTAAATGGTGGTATAATTTCAGTAACTAACACTGAAAAAATCTATGCATTAAATTGTGCTAATGTAAATGTATAATGTAAATTTAGATTATAACAATGAACACATTACCAGATATTACTAACACTTCCATCCATTCATCCATCCATCATCTTCCGCTTTTATCCTCTGCTAGGGTGGGTGCTGCGGGGGGTTCCCCATGCCCATCCAGGGGAGAACATTTTGGGCGCTGGGCAGATACACTCAGGACAGGATGCCAATCTATCGCTGGGCACACTCACTCACTCACACTCTATAAGGGGCAATTTGGAGAATTCAGTTGACCTTCAACCATGTTTTTGGACTGTGGGAGAAAACCGGAGGACCCGGAGGAAACCCTTGCGTACACAGGGAGAACATGGAAACTCCACCCAGAGTGGGATTCGAACCGGGAATTCCTAGTGCCGAAAGGCGAACGTGCTAACCACTAAGCAACCCCTAACTCCCTAACACTACCATTAATATCCTAAATAATGATAAAAATATTCAAAAGATTCTTAATTTAAAGATTATGGTTACTGATTACTACCACAAACTAAATTTTGTGCCATGTATTAAACCAATTAAACCCTTTCAGACCAGGCATGGCATGTTCGGATATGATACAGAACAATTACACTATTTATACATACCAGCCTTTAATGGTAAAACTTGCAGATACACAATTCAAAATGCATAGTAAGGATACATTCTAAAAGTTTTCATTTAACTTTTAACAACAGATTTTATTCCTTACATCTTCTGCTCAGTGTATGTTGTTTGTTTTACACAACATGTATTGGAAACACTAGGCTGTTTTGCATAAAAATCCCAGAGGATCAGTAGTTCAGAAATACACAACAGCTGTGGTCCCAAAAAAATTCCATGCATAGTTGCATCGAGTTATTTACTTCATATTTTGATGTTTTCTGTGAACTTTTCCTAACGTATTTGGTTTGTCTGCATGTCATGTGATTGATTTGAAAAATTGCTGTATTGGTTCAGTAATGGCGGCACGGTGGCTTAGTGGTTAGCACTTTCGCCTCTCAGCGCTAGGGATTCCCGGTTCGAATCCCCATCTGGGTGGAGTTTCCATGTTCTCCCCGTGTCTGCGTGGGTTTCCTCCGGGTTCTCCGGTTTCCTCCCACAGTCCAAAAACATGGATCAAGTTAATTGAATTCTCAAAAAATTGCCCCCTATAGAGTGTGTCTGTGTAAGTGAGTGTGTGCCCAGCGATGGATTGGCGCCCTGTCCTGGGTCTATCTGCCCAGCGCCCGAGACGTTCTCCCCTGGATGGGCATGGGGAACATCACCGCGACCTTAATAGAGGATAAAGCGGGAGATAATGAATGAATGAATGAATGGTTCAGTAATAAAGGAGCTTCAAATCACTAGGCTCTAATTAGCTTTTGATGAGTTTAAATATTCATTATTATTTGTTATTAAATGCAGCCTGGAGCAGTCTATGATTGCCCAAAGGTAGTAATCCATAAGGACACTTATTAAAGGTTACATCCAATGAAGGATTCAGTTCCAGATGTGCCAGCAACCAGGTTTGTGTCTGAATTAAGTTTTCTGACTCATAATGATCAGAATATATTACTATTGTAAGATCGTGAAGCAGTGCTGTAGCAGAAGGGGATGCCGTCTGTCCCTTCAGAGAAATTCCTCATCACTATTCATTGCTCGTTTTCCCCCACTCGAGTTCATCCCTCTTGCCAACAACAGGAGAACAAAATGACTATATGATCATTAAAAATTCATCTACTTTATTGGTGTATCTCCGAGCTATCAGCGCAACATGAACGTCAGCATCTTTTTGGAAAGGTCAAATGATACAAAGAGAGCATGACTAATTCTGTACCTTTCATTTGGTGGGAATCATCCAGCATTTACTTCCAGGTTCAAAACCTCACATACATCACACACCCCATTGACAAGACACCAAAGCATCACTAATAGCTGCCGATTTGCTGATTTGGAGCTTGCTTCACATTTAAGCACCTGTCAGTGCACAACTCCTGCATGCTAATGACATTGAAGAGGAAAAACAAGAGGTTAAATAAATAAATTAGGGATCAAAGAAAAAAAAAGTAATTTACCAAAAAATATATGTAGATATCAATGCCATACAGACAAAATCAATTGGCTTTGTCCAAAAATATGATGGAAAAAGAAAGACATACAATATATAATACATAAATGTATGCAACCACCCCTAATAAACAAGTCAGGAGAAAACTTTTCAGTTTTAGTTACATAAAATTACATTTACATTTGGTCATTTAGCAGATGCCTCTATCCAAGGCAACTTACAAGTATCCCATTTTGGATGGGGTCAGAACACAGGGTTGGCCATAGCATCTCTAGAGCAGGGTCTTGTTCAAAGAACCACATTCGTAACTTTAGTGGATCTGGGATTTGAACCCACAGCCATCAGATTGATAACCCAACACCCTAACCACCATTCTATCACACCCACCATTTTAAAGGATTAACATTTAAAATGTTCATTCATTCATTCATTCATTCATTCATTATCTCCCGCTTATCCTCTATAAGGGTTGCGGTGGGGTTCCCCATGCCCATCCAGGGGAGAACGTCTCGGGCGCTGGGCAGATTGACCCAGGACAGGGCGCCAATCCATTGCTGGGCACATTTAAAATGTTAATCATTTAATTAAAAACTGTATTTTTTATTAAAAGGTTTAAATTTAAAGGTTTATTTTTAAAGTATCAATACTTTTACCTAAATTAATATTACTGAGTTAAATAGGATCATTGATTATGGGCTTTATTATCAAAGGAGGTCTTTTAACTAATTATCTTACATTACACATATCCAAATGATGGGATAAGCCTTCTAAGAAGAGTGACAGAGACGTTATAGCCATAATGATTAAGTGGTACAGCTGCTTTATGTCAATGCAAACAGAATTTAAATGTGTTATTTTTGAAGTACCAATACGTGTACCTAAATAAATATTACTAAGTTAAATAGGATCATTGATTATGGGCTTTGTCATCAAATGAGGTGTTTTAACTAATCATCATACATTAGACATATCCAAATGATGGGCTAAGCCTTCCAAAAAGAGTAACAGAAATTATATATCTATCAGTATTAAGTGGTACAGCTGCTTTATGTCAATGCAAACAGACTTAAAATGTGTTCATGTAGCAGGTCACCCCAAGTGTTTTTAACGTTAAAATTTATAGTGGCATCTTTACTTTACATCATTACCACATCTATTTTCCAGCTTTGGCAACTTACAGACCCTTTCAAGTAACATTATTATTGCCTGTGTTGCAGTAAGTGTTTTTATTTTTTTATGACTTTTTTGTTTGGGAGTGGTAGCTCAGTGGTTAAGGCGTTGGGCTATCAATCTGTAGGTTGTGGGTTCAAACCCCAGGTCCACTAAAGTTACCAGTGTGGGTCCTTGAGCAAGGCCCTTAACTCTCATTGCTCCACGGATGTTGTGATTAACCCTGTGCTCACCTTGTAAGTCGCTTTGGATAAAAGCGTCTGCTAAATTACCAAATGTAATGCAAATGTTATAAAGCCACTGGAGACTTTTTTCTTGCCACTATCGCTTCGGCTTGCTCTTTGTGGGTTTAAAGGCTTTTCATTCTGTAAAGCTGCTTTGTGACAATGTACTGTTGTAAAAAGCGCTATATAATTAAATTACTTGAACTCATGAAAACATTTTTTTTTACTTTTCAGCACATAAACTAGATGTGTTTAACAGCTCAACATTCTGGCTTGATCAAACATAGCTTCGAAATGTAATGAAATCATTTTAATCAAAGGCATATATTTTTCATATTAAGTCCAAAAATCAATTACAGATTCACTTAGCATTATGAGGAATAAATATTTTCACTTGTTTACATTAACAAAACCAATACCAGTACCGAAACAAAAATGCAAATACATCCGCAGTTAAAATGGATTGTTTACAGACATTAATAATGTGTTGAACTTGGCTAATTGAAAGAAAACAGACAGTTGACAAACCAAACAATGGAGAGGAATCTAAAATTCCTTTAAGAAAGAAATGCAAATGCAAAAAATCATATGAGTAGTCCAAGCAAGTCATCAAAGCAATATGACAAAGTATTCAAATCAATATACTTTAAGATATACTATATACTTTAAGATATACTATAAGATATAAGATACAGTGGGTTGCAAAAGTATTCATACCCCTTGAACTTTGCCATATTTTGTCACATTACAACCACAAACATAAATATATTTCACTGGAATTTAATGTGAAAGACCAACACAAAGTGGTATACAATTGTGAAGTGGAATGAAAGTTATACATGAATCAACAATTTTTTTACAAATAAAAAACTGAAAAGTGCGATGTGCAAAATTATTCAGCCCCCTTTTCCCTGAGTGCNGGGGCTGAATAATTTTGCACATCGCACTTTTCAGTTTTTTATTTGTAAAAAAATTGTTGATTCATGTATAACTTTCATTCCACTTCACAATTGTATACCACTTTGTGTTGGTCTTTCACATTAAATTCCAGTGAAATATATTTATGTTTGTGGTTGTAATGTGACAAAATATGGAAAAGTTCAAGGGGTATGAATACTTTTGCAACCCACTGTATACTACAATATAGTATAAGAAAAGATTTGATGTAGGAATCAGTGTTTAGTACATGTGGGGATGCCCATCCAGGGGAGAATGTTTCGGGCGCTGGGCAGATACCCCCAGGACAGGGCACCAATCTATCGCTGGAAACTCCACCCAGATTGGGATTAGAACCGGAAATCCCTAGCGTAGAGAAGCAAAAGTGCTAACCACTAAGAAACCGTGCCACCCATAATGATAAAGTATTTATTTTAAATATAATATGCATATTGCATATTCCAAAACTTTTTTTCAGAAAACCATATCACCTCAGTGCCAGCATCTCAATTCATCTCAGTTGGTTAAGGCTCCATGAACAACTTTAGAAGAAATTTGAACACTGGATATAAAAATGCCAGATCAGATAGTGATCAGGTTTAATTATACCACAGTGTAGATGGTTTTTCCTTAACTACTGACTCTGTGTTGTTCTCACATTTATGTATGTCACTTTGGATAAAAGTGTTTGCTAAATGACCACATGTAATGTAATGTAAATATAAAGTTGTAACCGGCTTTTCTTTTTTTTTTTTTTGTATTTATTTTGCCTCCAAAAGTCATAAGGTTGTTCCATGTCCTCATGTTGTCCTAGGCCCACTAATAATGTGATTAAAAAGTAGCAAAGCAGGAATAATGTCCTCTGTGTGGAGATCCCATCAAAGTTGACAGAAGATGTAGCTGCCAGCTGATTTCTAGAGGTCAACAGCTTTACCCTTTGTCATATTTCATTTAGATATTTTGATTCTTTTCTGTAATGATGACATCTGAAAACAGGTTCAGGTATTATGGGTGTGAGAAAATAAAATGTCAAAGCAGAGGAGGTCAGATGAATGATGGGTGAAAGATGCATGCAAAAGCCAAATAAGAAACAGACAGTGGCAGCATAAATGTGGCGAGAGAGAAAAACAGATGGAGTGACTCTTCCCAAAGTGGGTGAGAAGAAAATGTGATTGTCAACACTAACAGTCCATAATGGGACGCTGATTAAACACTAAGTGGGCATTGTAAGTATTAAGACATTGACGTGTTTGTAATTCCAGCTTGGCTCTTACCGATAGTTACAACTACACTCATTTGATGCCTTCTGATATCTCCGGCTGGCTCAAACCTAGGACCATTACATTAGCAAATGAATCGCAACTGCCATTAAACCATGACTAAAGCTGATACACAAACGTTTCAACACTTGAACCGTTAATTTAACTGCAATTTGCTCTCTTTTACCATCAGCCAAGGCAATTGCACTGACTCATCTAGGAACATGAAGCAAGAGAATGGTGAAATATAAGACTAATGAGAAAATGAGAAGCACATTAGTAGAGTGTTGTTGAACACTAGAAGGAGATCCTGTGTCTAAATAAATCACATTTGCATGGCTGATCGAAGCATACTGCTTGTTTATAGTGAGGAATTGAACTTTAATGTCATTACTCTCAATATTGATGTTGTGTAGTGAAATAAGAAGATCTCTATTCGGTTGTCTTAACACAGCATTTAGCCAATATAAAGTACCAGCCTAAAGTTTGGACTGTCAAAATTTAAGGTTTGATCATCATCTTGCTGCATTATCTATTTTCTCCACTTAACATATAGACGATTTTTTTTCATTTTATAAATACATATGTTTTCATTTGTTGTTGGTCCCCTTTTGATTTTCTGTTCTCTATTTGTCAGGAACATTACAGAACAGGTATAATAAAGCAAAAAAAAGCACGACAAGGGCATGCATTAATATGAATAAATCACGGGAAAGAGGTTATATAGGGTGTTATACCTCTTTCCCGTGATTTTTCACAACAATGAACAACAATATTAAAAATTATTTATTAGTTTTAATATTTTAAATAATGTATTGTATTTCACACATTTGTGAAGGTTTGCTAAACAATCAACTTATTTTCATAATTACATCACACCAAGAAACATCACTAAGTTGAAGATCAATTGCAAATGCAATTGTAATTAAATTCTAATAGAAACACTGCAAAAGTACAATAATTTAGTTACCTTTTTAGCCATAGCATTGTAGACCTACAAAGTCCATCTTTAAGGTAAGTGGAACTGATACAATGGACAATAAGTGGAGTAAAAGAGAGGCATGTCCATATTTTTGATTGGTACTGTACATATATATTATATATATATTAGCTTAATACTTTCTTAAGATGAGAACCTAATTGCTAAGTTTTTATAACAGGTAAGTTTGTGTAGTTTATTCTTTGCTTAAGATATTAGTTTTGAAGCAATGCTAACTTGTGAAGATTTGATTGTGGAAAAATCAACTTATTTACATATTTTACATGTTATAGATGTAGATGTAGACATGTTATATTTTTACATATTTTTTTACATTGCATTATTTAATTATTGCACTAAGCAAAGATTGTTATGAAGAAACTCCATTGGCTTGCAGAACACTATTACCACTAAGAAACTTCACGGAGTTGAAGAATCAACCCAGGGCAATATGTAATTCTAATTTCATTCTAACAGAAACACTGCAAAAGTCCAAGAATTTTGTTTTTTGGGTTACCTTTTTACCCATAGCATTATCTGGTGTAACACTGCACATCATTTGGGATTCTAATCCATCTGCTTCAGAGACTCGTCCTCAGCTTGAGCATCTGCAGTGTTTGAATATGTCCTGGATGTCGTCCTTTGTAATAAAAGAAAGAAAGCCTTCTGAAGATTATTTTTAATGGACACATCTTCAAACTGTCTGTCTTAACACTACAAGATATTATTCATGGATTTACATACAACTTCCAGGTGGCTAAAATAAATGCCACAGGTCCACAGTTTGCATATTAACATAGTTAAAGTATGAGATTAGATGACGACATCAAAATCAGGAACTTTTTGTTTTTTGTATCCATTATAACCCAACTATGGCAGCAACTTGCAAGCTTTTCCAAGTACATTCATTACTACTAAAGTTGTTAAAACATCTGTTGGTTTTGTACAAATTTACTGCTATTTATACAACCATGTTTTACTCTGTAGAAAATATATAGATATAAAAACTAAAATATCAGAACATTCCGTTGAAACATACCTTAAAAGATATCATTTGCATGGGGACAATGGGATAACATGCCAACATTCAAAACAGGAGCTCATCACAATAGACTACATTGCATTACATGAGGTCATATTAGACACTCTTAGCCAAAGCAACTTACAAGTGTACCAACTTGATGGTTAAGGTCAGAGTACAGATTTAGCCATGATACAGCACACCTGGAGTAATGTGGGTTAGGGCTTTATTAAAGACTAGGTAATTTCGGTGGACTTGAGATCTAAATCCCCAAACTTCAGATTGATCCTAACCACTGAGCTACCACTTCAAGTATTTCTCAATTTATTAAGGTAATCCATGTGATGAATGCACATTTTTAAACTGCTTATTTTTTTTAATTAGGCATTATGATAGGTGTGTATAAGTAATAGGTTGAGATTGTAAAACATGTTTTGTATGAAGTTTGCATAACACAAAAAACTTACCAGTTTTCATTTGAACAAATTTTTCAAATCATTAGTGCACACAACAATATTTAGTCATATATATACAAGCAGCTACCGAGAAGAAATAAATTTTTGGTGTACTTTAATCTGCTATATGGAAGAGAATAACTGACCCAGAAAATAACTGTCCACTGGTAATGTGCTTCACATCTTATGGTTTACAAATCTGCTCCCAGAAGTCTACTGCACACTTTAATATAGTTCTTGAGTGAAAGGTGAACCAGGGCTGGGAAAACATTGTGGATCCAATCAAAGCTTGGTATTGCACAGAGTTGATGTGCTTAGCAGAGTTATCGTAGCCTTTATGTGGGCCTGAACTAGTCTGGCCATTCTCTCTTATTCTTTCTCATCAATATAGGATTTTCATCTGCAGAACTGCCAGTCACTGGATGTTTTTTTCCCTCCTCTTACGCCATACTGAGTAAACTCTAGACTGCAGCATGTGAAAATCCCTGGAGATCAAGAGTTCTAGGAAAACACAAAATTAGCTCATCTGGAACCAACAATCTAGTTAAGTTTTTACTTTTGTTTTATTCTGATAAATTGCATAATTTGTATAAATTCATTATGTGATTTGACACCCCTTTTTTGATTGAGTGACCATGAGGTTGGAAAAAAATACTGTATTACCTAAGCTTTCTTTGAGTATGCCTTATACCCCACCATTGTATTGTATTTTAGCTTTGGTTATGGTGTTATTGCTTTAACAACCACATAACACATCACTTCTTTCCAAAATAGTACTTTTACATTTTTTTAGTACTTATCTTCTTTTGATTCAAAACACAGAGCCCAAAGAATTTCAAAAAACAGAACTCACATTACCAATTCATATAAGAAAAATATTTTTATATTCCATGTACCATTCTTGTCAGTCTAAGTCTGGAAAATTTTGGCTTTGCCATCCTGGTAGATGCCATCAGCAAAGAAAGAAAATATTGAGGGCCTGGTCATGTAGGTGACCCAATGTTATTTGCCCTATAACATTCATTGTTCATAACCACATCAACTAATTAAAGCAAACTCAGTTCATAACACTTAAAAGTCCAAACAGCAACATTTTCTTTTGCCTGGACATGTATTTCATCAGCAGATGGCCATTATGTATAAAGGTCAATGGTTAAAGCCTTCCCACTAGCAGTTCCTTACTTTACAGGTTCCCACACAAATGCTTCTCATTTTAACATATTTAAATATCCATGTTTGCTCATCATTTGAGTATGAAATTAAATAAGTCAAATAATTAGCCAAAAGAGAATTAAGACGTCTTTACTCCTTTAGTTACATTAGAGAGGGTGAGAAAAAGCTTTATTGTTAGTGTAGGACATATTAAAGACTAATTCATAGTTATATTGTGCACAGTACAGCTGGTTTACACACAAGAATATCAAGATGGACCAATACACAATATTCATGTGCTTGATTTAAGAGAGAAAAAAGTTTTATTTGGTCAAATCCTATAATTATTTAATAATAATGTGTATTAACATAAGTCCACAAGGAAGCTGGAAGTTAGATGCTTACCAAAATCGTATAAAATGACATTAATTTCATACAGGCATATATATTGCACATGCCAAAATCTATGTATAAAATATGTCTGATGTCATATTCTGCTTTTTCATCATTTTAATGGGTATCAGTGCTCTTGGCAGTTAGCTCTATTTAAACATTTCTTCAGCAGACAGTGTTGCAGTGCTGCTTTTCAAAGAACAGTGTGTGGATTCTAAATGAGCTTCCAGAGACAAGAAAGGGCATAAAACATGTACAAAAAGATCACTAAAATGTGGGTGCCACAAACAGTCTGGCACAAAAATATGCCAAACCAAGTGGAAACTTTTATCTTCAAACTGTAGTGAACCAGATTAGTATGTGAAGCTATTAAAAACATCTCATCTCAAAAAAACGGAAAAAACCCAAACGGACATGAGGAGAACATGGAAATTCGACCCAGATTAGGATTAGAACCTGGATCCCCACTGCTGAAAGGCAAACATACTAACACTACGCCACCGTGCTGCCCTTATTAAAAAGCATAATACAGCACACCATGTGCATAAAATCTAATTACATTAATGTAGTGTTTGACTTCTAGACTTAGAACAAATGTTTCATTTTCCATATAAAATAAGTTACAGGTGTAGCACTGTGAGATATACCCATGTCAACCAATTGTGTTTGGAGTGTGGTAGCTCAGTGGCTAGGGGCTATCAATCTGAAGGTTGTGGGTTCAAATCCAAGGTCACTGAAGTTACCAAATGTGGGTCCTTAAACAAGGCTCTTAACCTTCATTGCTCCAGGGAAGCTGTATGGCCAGCCTTGTGTTATGACCTCAACCAAGTTGGGATACTTGTATTTCGCTTAGGGGTAAAAGCATCTGCTAAGTGGCCAAATGTTAATTTACTTTCTTTAAATTAATAATTACAGAATTGTTGCTTCAAATACTTTTTAGTACATTTAACTCTGTTCTGTGCTTGTCAGGACCCCCACAGGAACACCACAAATCAGGTGTTATTCAGGTAGTGGATAGAATTTAAGACAGTAAATTACTGCATATGTTAGTCATCCTCTTATCCTACATAATTACTCACAGATGTTCTTTACATTTTCTAAATATCTCTTTGGGATAAATAAAGTACCTATCTATCCATTAGTCCATCCACCCACCTATCCACCCATCCTTTCTCGGTGCAGTCATTTACACAAATACATTGCCACAATGTCACTGCAGTGCTGAGGATGATTTACCAGCCAAATACTACCTAACCTGTGATGGCCCTGTGAGAGCACTGATCAATACAGAATAGAGTATACAAAACGTGTAGAGAAACAGATGAACTATGATTTAGTGTAGAACCACCACAAAAGACATCTATATGGTGAATGTAACTGATAAAATGGAATGTGAGTGCAGAAAAGAGAGATTGGGAGACACTCACTCACAGAGACACACACTTGAATCCATGTTTACACACTTTTACCTTGAATCCATGTTTTTGGACTGTAGGAGGAAACCAAAAAACCTGGACTCCAGGACACAGGGAGAACATGGAAATCAACCAATCAACAGTTCTGCCTAATTATTACATTTCAATTACATTTATATTGGAAATTGTAAACTGATTTAAAAGCAACACAACTCAATAAGATAAAACAATGATAAAAAAATAATAATAAAATACTGGCAGCAAAGTGCTACATACAGTTAAAGATATATATGAATATGAAGGTGCTCTTTGGAAGCGGCCATTTTAAATAAGCCGTCACTAAAGGCCAAGTAAAGCCCCAAAAGCAAACCCCAAAAGCTACAATAAGCAAAGTGTAAAATAACTACTAGATACTCAGGTTTTCTATTAAATAAATATTACAATTCGGCATTAATACAAACAAACAAGGAATATACCGACTGGCAAAAAGGCTGGGTCTAAGGTCCGCACATATTACAGTAAAGCAGCACACGATGATGAAAGTGGTGCTTATAGGCGATTTCTTTCTATTACTAACGATACATGAGTTCTAGCTCCACCGTGTGGAGAATAAGCAATATGTCGCTAACGTGTAGTGTGTAATGATGCACAGTTGATAAAGACCTCTGGATGGAAAAGGCAGCCATTAAGTGTGTTATATCCATGCATATAGTATTTTTAGACTCCTACAACACTAACACACACTGATATACATCTAACACAGACTCCCACAACACCAACACACAATGATACACATCTAACACAGACTCCCACAACAATAACACACACTGATACACAAACACAGACTCCCACAACAATAACACACACACTGATGCACGTCTAACACAGACTCCCACAACAATAACTCACACTGATACACATCTAACACAGACTCCCACAATACTAACACACACTGATACACATCTAACACAGACTCCCACAAAATAACACACACTGATACACATCAAACACAGACTCACACAACACTAACACACACTGATACAATGTATAACACAGTCACACACAACACTAACACACACTGATACAAATCTAACACAGACTCCCACAAAATAACACACACTGATACACATCTAACACAGACTCACACAACAATAACACAGACTGGTATACATCTAACAAACTAACACAACTCTGATGAGTCACACTTATACACGTCTAACACAGACTCCCACAACAATAACGCACACTGATGCACGTATAGCACAGACACACACAAAAATAACACACACTAGTGTACGTCTAACACAGACTCACACAACACTAACACACACTGATATACGTCTAGAACAGACTCACACAAAATTAACACACACTGATAAAAGTCTAACACAGACTTACACAACACTAACACATACTGATACACAGCTAACACAGACTCACAAAACACTAACACACACTGAAGCACATTAAACACAGATTCACATAACACTAACACACACTGATACATGTTTAACACAGACTCACACAACAGTAACACACACTGATGAATGTATAACACAGACTCACACAACACTAACACACATGGATACACGTCTAACACAGACTCACACAACACTAACATGCACTAATACACGTCCAACACAGACACAGAACACTAACACACACAGATACACATCAAACTAAGACTCACACGACACTAACACACATAGATACACATCAAACACAGACTCACACGACACTAACACACACTGATACACATCAAACACAGACTAACACAACACTAACACACACTGATACACATCAAACACGGATTCCCACAACAAAAACACAAACTGATAAATGTCTAACACAGACTTACACAACACTAACACACACTGATACATGTCTAACACAGACTCACACAACCCTCACACAAACTGACACACATTAAATACAGACTCACATAACATTAACACACACTGATATATGTTTAACACAGACTCCCACAACACTAACACAAACGGATACATGTCTAACATAGACTCACACAACACTAACACACACTGATACACATCAAACACAGACTCACACAACACTAACACACACAGATACACATCAAACACAGACTCCCACAACAATAACACACTGATACACGTCTAACACAGACTTCCACAATAACACACACACACTAATACACGTCAAACACAGACTCACGCAACACTTAAAAACACTGATACACATCTAACAAAAACTCCCACAACAGTAACACACACACTGATACACATATAACATAGTGTGTCTGTCTATTGTATAATTTATATTTTGTAATTTTGCCTTGGCAATACAAATTTAATTATATACATTATTATATACATAATTATATACAATAATGCTTCTTTTGAGTTGAGGACAAGATGCCACAGATTGTTCTTATCTAATATTCTAACATTTTTACCTAAAAGGCCAGAACCCTCAAGGCTCAAGGTAATTTCATATTATGTTTAATTTTGTAAAAGAAAATGAAAATGTCAGGGAACTACAATGTGGCTTGTAGAAATGTATACTGTTATGCAATACTAAAAGTAAGCTGATGAAAAGAGGTTGGAATAAAATATTAAAGAGTCCGAGGTCTTTAAAGTACTGTTAAAACCAGACCAATAACTGAATGGCATAAGTATAAGGTTTTTACAAGTGTTTAGTCCAGTAAGCCTTGATAAATAAAATCAACCACCTAGCCATAAACTTTGGACAATTGCATCTAACTTTATTGGATATAAATCATTACATAAATTACAACTTGTGCAAAATGCTGCAGCTAGAGTTTTAACTAAAACCAGAAAATCATATCAGTCCTGTGTTATTAAACTTACACTGGCTACCAGTTAAGTTTCGTATTGAGCACAAAATTTTATTGATAACATAAAAAAATTCTACATAATCAGGCTCCACAGTATCTGAGTGAGCTGATTCAAATGTATAAGCCAACACGTGAGCTCAGATCTCAAGGTGCTGGTTTACTTTTAGCTCCTAGAATAAATAAAATAACTACTGCTCCTCAACTTTGGAATAGCCTTCCAGTTACTGTTCGTTATTGTGAATCATTATTAATCTTTAAAAGTAGATTAAAAACACATTTATTAAATCTTGCGTTTAATTAACCCCCTGTAAAAAAAAAAAGGTGTAGATCTCAGGCTTGGCTGTGTTGGGTTGGTAATCTGCGATTAGTGTGTGCTGGCGTTTTACCTCGTCACCCACCTCATGATTAATGGGGGTGTGATGCTAAAATGACGCTCAACTAAGTAGAGTCTGCAGTATCCGCCACTTTTAGTTATGCTGCTCTAGTCAGTGATGCCGGAGTCACATGCTGCGCTGTGTCAATCAATGACTAATTGCTTAAATGCCGTGTTTTATGATTAGCTCTAACTGCTTTTCTTGTCTGGTTATTTTGAGGTGTGGCCGGTTTCCTGGAGGTGTAGTCAGATCTTCATTCATGGCTCTGCCGAAGCACCACGGCTACAACGATTACTGGATGGAACCTAGATAATAATTGGACTGGCGGTCCTGCAGGACCTCCTTAATGGACTTACATATAGTAAGAGTTGTTGTTGTTAGAGTTTTTCCGGTTGATTTTTTCCGGTTGTTAAAAACAGTCACCTGATCTCAAGACAATCTGTACATGGCTGTCCTACACTGTTGATGCTGCCCGGCTGCTGAAGGAGGATGAGTCTCCCACTGAGCCTTGGTCCTCCCAAGGTTTCTTCCTTTAAAAACAACTTAACAGGGAGTTTTTTTAATAATCCAAAAAGAAATAAGATTTTTTTTAAATTGAGACCTTAACATCTCAGCCGAACAAAAGCAAGTAGGAAAGTCCCTTAACACAGCACACTGGCCCAGCTGAAAGGCTCAAATCTAATTTTACTATTTTACTGTATGAATAAGCATTTGGGGCAACATGGCGGTTTAGTGGTTAGTACGTTTGCCTCTTAGTGCTGGGGATTCCAGGTTCGAATCTCAATCTGAGAGGAGTCTCCATGTTCTCCCCATGTCCACATGGGTTGTTCAGGTTCTCCGATTTCCTCCCACAGTCCGAAAACATGGATCAAGGTAAATGGAATGCTCAAAATTGTCCCATATAGAGTGTATGTGTGCCCAGCAATAGTGCACTATGGTGCACTACCCTGGGTGTATCTGCCCAGCATCCGAAATGTTCTCCCCTGGATGGGAATGGGCAACCCCCCTCACCCGGGACCCTAATAGAGGCTTAAGCAGAAGTATTTGTTTAAACAGGTATTTTTTTTCTTTTTTGAGCAGCATAGTGCAGTTGGATTGACTTGTTCTTTATACGCATAATTACCCATATACCCAATACCCATACTTCAAAAGTTTAAACACACCTGGCTTTCAGTAATGTTTTTAAGGATCTTTTTTTGGGTTAATTTACAATTTATGACTTGTACTATGCAGGTAAAAAGAAATGCACTGTTTGAAAATGATGAAATTGGAAAACTGATCAGACAAGAGAGCCACCATTTACCTTAATTACAATAATCAATCAAGATTTATCCTCCTTTGCACACCTAAATTGGATGGCTAGACTCAGCAGCATTCGATCCATTTCCCTTTAATTCTGACCAACTGCCCAAGTTTCTAATATGAAGAAAAACAACAGCAGAAAGCAGACACCATCATGTTTCAGTCATAATGGTGTAAATAAGGTTTGGTCTAAAACATCTGTCTTATCCAATCAAAAAAAACTTCTGTCACATGACATAAAAATTTTTTTCTTTTCTTTCTTTTAATTTTTTTGTGTCATCAGAAGAACAGAACAGTTTAGTAGTTTGTGTGATAACAATCAAATCTGCAGCCTGATCTTCTTCGCTTCATCGCTGTCTCGCTTCATCACTGTCTCGTTCCACATATACTGTACTGTACTTTATGTTGTGGAATGACAAATAAAATACTTGAATATTTGAATGAATCAAGCACTCACCATTGGGCTCATGGTAGCTTCCAAGATCAATATCATCCTGACATGACTATCCAGTTTGAATGGATCATAAAGCCATAGCCAGCCTCACGCAGTTAAAGTGGGGCTAGCTGTTTGGTTAATAAAGAGTCGCAGACATGCATCCGTCTTGATTTGGAGTACATTTCTAAACAAATCTACAAAGGGATTTAAACATTTGTGAACTCTCCACTAATAACCCTTCAATATTTCAGCATTAATTTTTATTTAATCGTCATCAAAAATAAAAAATAAAGAAAACCAAATCAAATAAGCGAGGCAAATTTTTTTGTCTTTTTATACATTGAGGAATACAATCCAACATTACAAACCCGTGAGTGGCAAAAGTGCACAACCGGACAAAACATTTTTATGTATTTTTTTTTACTGTTTTTTTTTTTAAGTTCAGTGTCTCTAATGAACTTTAAAATTAAAGCATAGAACAAATAAACAAATTATCAAATAAATATGAAATAATTAAATCACTTTTATTGATTTTGGACTCCACACAATTAATGCATTCTTTTAACAACAGAACTCACACTTCACACTTTTATTCAGTTAATCTTAATTGAGTTTACATCTGGAGACTGTGCTTCTGCCATTCAAATTTTGAAGACTACTACCTTGTTCTAGTAGTTCTGACATAACCAATAAGTTTGTTTTGGGTCTATATCTTGCTCTAATATAAACAATTTTACCAACTTGGTAAAGAGCTGAGGATGTTGCATCAATGTGCTACCGCTTTTTGGCCAGTGTGACAGTCACCCTGTGCAATTTTCCAAAACAGGATCCAGAAAAACGGCACCAGACAATCATGTCAGTGACACTCAGTGTGGTGCCATTCTTTCACTTACTCGCCAAGATACAAATAACATTTATGATGTACCAAATATTTAAAAATTAAAATGACCTTCTTTTAGTCATTAGTAGTCCACTAGAAGTGCTACTTGGTCCAGACAAAACTCATTTTTAAAATTTAAATTTAGAAATCTTAGTAGTGGGCGGCACGGTGGCATAGTGGTTAGCACGTTCGCCTCTCAGCGCTAGGGATTCCCGGTTCGAATCCCCATCTGGGTAGAGTTCATGTTCTCCCTGTGTCCACGTGGGTTTCCTCCGGGTTCTCCGGTTTCCTCCCACAGTCCAAAAACATGGATCATATTGCTCCAAATTGCCCCATATAGAGTGTGTTTGAGTGTGTGCCCAGCGGTGCCCAGCAACAGATTGGCGCCCTGTCCTGGGTGTATCTGCCCAGCGCCCGAGACGTTCTCCCCTGGATGGGCATGGGGAACCCCACCACAACCCTAATAGAGGATAAAGCAGGTAATAATGAATGAATGAATCTTAGTAATACCTTTCTTACTCTCTCTCGACCTGCCAAATCGACAGCATAAAGTCTTCTCTTAACAGTAGGAAAGGAATCTTGTTTATTTCAACATGCATTAAGCTGCATTTAAAGATGTTATGCTGATAAAACATTGATTACACAAATTGTTTATGCTGAAAAACTAGTTGTGGCCTTTGGTCTGCCAGACCTCCTCCTGTCAGCGGTTTCTCAGGTTTCTATGCTTTTCTATGCTACAGGTAGTAAGATTAACTAAAATGGGCATTTTTAAAATTTCTTTAATTTCTCTGTTGGACACATATACAATATTTTTTTATCACTGCTTATATAAAGAAAAGGGTTTTTAGGTAATTATAAGTTGGGTAAACTTGTTAGCATCAACTTTTAAAGTTTAATTTGCTTCGTGTGCTGCAGTGCAGCTGTCCACTGTTAAACAATGGTGCAAGAAAAAGTGCTTCGGTTTACCTCTGATAATCAACTCCTGTGTTTCTGGTTAATGTTTCATTTTATTTCTCTGAACATAAGAACTTTTTTTTGGTTGGTATCATTTCAGGTTATTCAATTGTGTAAATATCAATAATAACCCTATTTATTAATGTGTTCTAAAATCTTTGGCCAACAGTATATGTGAACTTTGGTTGTTGACACCTGGTGTGAGCTCTTTGTGTAACACGAACTGCAGCTAAACAGTTCCACTAGATGTCAATTAGTCCTGCACAGAAGCTTGAAAGAAATTTAGTTTAATTCAACATATAAAACAGCTGGTTTTCTCCTATTAACAGCTTCATTAAAGTCCTTCTTTCCACAACAATTCTATTGAATTAGTTTTCGGAGCTTGTCATGGGATTTCCGAAGCATTAACTTTTTGCAATGTCTTATGTGAGTAGGGTTGTTGTCTTCATGTATGACCCAGTTTTTCCAAAGATGCAGCTCTCAGGCAGATGTTCCAACATTGCCCTTTAGAATCCGTTAGTGTGTTTTCAAATTTCTTGTTTTATTAAACATGACAAGCCTTACTGGTGCATATACAGCAAAACAAGCTGAAACTACAAAATATTTTTTGTATCATCCATCTAGAAAACTGCATCTGAAATCCCTACTGAACTGCAGGTACTAGTCTTCATCTAGTAAGTAATGATAAACCAGAAAAGCAGTTAATGTAATCTTGAAGGTATGCTGTCTGCCATATCATCAAAGTTGATTCAAAGTAGAAATCTAACTGATAAATATATGACGGCGAGGTGACATGGAGTGTGCCTGGCTCCATTTTCCGTTGAAAACATAAGAGGATTTATACGTATTTGGATTTATGATTACAAGGATCCTGCTAAGCCTCACCTAAATGTAAGTCTTGCTGTTTCAACCCCATGTTATTGGAACTTAGCCTTCAGGGTGAGCTGTTGATAGCGAAACCTCTCTTAGAACCATTGCTGTGGAGTGCTGATACCCAAGAACTGTTTCAAGAACAAATGCTCTGCCGCTGTATCATCTGGAAACTGAAAACACAGACTCTACCCCCCCACCCCCCTTCAACGCTTACTTACCCATTCCATCAAGATGGGCCTGAGTGTCACATTAGGTGACCATATCGGTGTCTATGTTCGTATTTATGTGCTGTGCTTAAGGTGTTTAGTTTTGGGTTTCTTAACTGTGCTCCTTTAAGAGTATAGTTTGGAACCTGGCTTTTCCTTTCCCAATGTGGTATCCCCATCTGATCTTTCTCCCTTTATGAATTTCCCCATTGCGGGACTATTTTAAAAAGGCTTCTAACTAGGTTATTTAGAGAATTAAAGGCTTAATGCCATATTTAAACATTCTCAGCTATTTAAAACTACAGTATTTATCTACTATGTAGTGGGTAGTATTTAATTATTCCAGTCATCTGTCTTGTACATCGGATCTTCAGCAATTTGCAGGCAGACAGCAATCTTCTAACTAAAGAATTAAATTGTAGCATTCTTCTTGCAACTTGTTAAGCACATGAATGCTGTTCAGCATTCAGATGATGATGGCCTTTATTTGCTTAGAAGTTACCTTTTGTTCCTTTGTGAACTCACAGACTATTGCCTGCCTTGCTCTTGGACTGATCCTCGTTGTTCGAACACTCCTGGGAGATAAATAACCTTGGATTTCCGTCATTTATACAGTGTCTTACTATAGATTGGTGAAGTCCAGACCTTTTAGAGATGACCCATTTCCATTAAAAGAGCAACAACTCTTCTTCTAAGGTCCTCACAAATCTTTTTTTGTGCCATAATTCACTTCCTCAAAGATGTGTTATGAAAATCAGACTATATGACAGAATCCTGTTTCTAAATAAAAACCTGGCACCTATTAAAATTGATTTCTGATTGAAGAAAGCTATTTTTACCTTTTAATTATCTTCTAATCCAAAAGTTTGACATACCGTGCTCATTACCAATCAGCAATAGTGGATACATAATATTATTTTTCTTAAGAAAAAAAAAAAAACAAAGTCTAATAATGTTTTGTCTAATTTGTTTTCCTTTTGCGGCACGGTGTATTAGTGGTAGCACATTCTCCTCTCAGCACTGGGGATCGGGTTCGAATCTCAATCTGGATGGACTTTCCATGTTCTCCACGTGTCCGTGTGGGTTCCCTACGGGATCTCTGGTTTCCTGCCACAGTCTAAAAACATGGATTCAAGAATAATTGAATGCTCTAAATAGACCCATATTGTGTGGGTTTGTGTGAGTGCCTGTGTGAGTGTATCTGCCCAGCGCCGGAAACGTTCTCCCCTGAATGGAAACCACCCCATGACCCCAGTAGATGATTAAGAATTGGAAATCTAAAGAAGTTCAAAGGTGTAATTCATACAAAAATATAGGAAATGTCCAACGCACTGTGTAGGATTCACTAACAGACAATGGAACTCTAGTGGTAACCAATTAAGCTGCTATTTGATGGACTGATGACTGCTAGAATTTCCTATCAGCTGTAATATATCCCACGGTAGAAATTTAGATAAGGTAAAAAAAAAAAAAAAAATTCTATAAGCACTGTATGTTAAGTAAAGCTTAAATGCCACCTGATCTGAATAACCACTAACATAGTGTACATATCCTGCTTTTATATAAGCCTTTAATTGAGCAAAATTCAGAAGAAATTCTGATGAGGTGTTATTTATCAAGTTTTAAGGAACGCCCCAAGTTAAATGTAAAAGCAGCAGAACCACCATGGTCTTCACTAATCCAGTTTATTCGCTTTCAGCAAAAAAAGGAGGAGAAAAGGAATAAAAGAACAAAACAAACAAACCCAAAGTGAGACTACAGAATCATTCTCTTATCCATACTGCTTTTATCTCTTTAACAATGTTAACCTAAGGGAAAAGAAACGCAGCTCTATGCTAGTGCGAGTTAATCAGGAACACAAAGAAGGTTAAATAAGGATTTCTTTTACAATACATGATATTCGCTTATCGTCTTCCGTCTTCGTCGACGATCCCCTCCAAAAAATAAAAAGACTTAAAATGAAAAACCAAAAAAAAAAAAATGCAATGGTAAATTCAGCGCTCTGCCTCCAAACTTCAAAGCTTCCCCCAAACCATTTCTGAAAGGTGAGAAATGCGATAACTGTGTTGGAGAGTGCAGAGATAAGTAAGAAGGGGAAAACGCGAGGAAAAAAGGGGAGTGAATAACACGATCCCTTCGAGGGCCGTCACTTTGAGGAGGCAGAGCGTAACTAGATAAATTGTATGGGGGGCCTGACAGAAGCAAGATACACTGAGTGTATGAATTCAGACCTGAACTACAGCTCCCATGAAGCCCTGCAGACAGTCTGAATCCTGATTCAACCCAGACAAAGGGTACCATTTAATTTTTGTCCATTTACAAGAACTGGATATTTTGGAACTCAAGAGTCTGCATCGAATGCTATGGTGTGCCAGGAAACTTGTGACAGTCCAAAACATCTGATGAGAGGAACAAAAACCCAAGGGAAAATAGATCTGACTGTCAAATTGAAGATTAAAAGGGAAGGGGTCAGGGGGGCAAGAGTAATGGGTCAACCTTGATCATGCTCTTGTCTGCCTAGTGGTCCTGCATTGAGGTTTATTCCACCTAAAAGCTAATAAGACATATATGAAAACCTGATCATTTTATAATGGACTGGTGAAAGGAGAAGGGCAAAAAATGAGAAAAAAAAGAACAATCAGCGGGAGTCGGAGGTGGCATCCCAAAACGGAGCATGTTTCTGTCTGACGTGGTGATCTCCCAACAAGATCCACAGGAAGCTTGAGATAGCTGTGAGGAGTATCAGGGCCACGAGAGTGTGTGTGTGTGGCTGGGGTGGGGGGGGTGCTGTCCAGAACTGAGGGTCTGGGCTAACCTGGCCTCAGACAAAACAGGCAAAGGGAGAATGGGAGGGACTTTGCATGATGTGTGTATATGTGTTTGTGTGTGTGTGTGTGCGCGCGCATGTTTGTATGTGGGTGTTCAAGAGCACTCTTCTCCAATGCGCTGGCAGGATCGCCCCACCTTTCGGTCCAGCTTGACCATCTTGAGCACGGCTTCCTCTCTGCCACGGCCCAAGTGGTCGAACAGGCAGTCATGCTGCTCTGGCAGCCGATGCAACATGCAGAACACATAGCCTGAAAGACAGCCAGACAGACAGACACACACACACAGAATTCCATTACTATGTGTATTTTTTTTTTTACATTACCCTCTAACCCTGTGTGTACACATGGGAGTGAAGGGGGTACAGGCTCATTCATTTTGAATGAGAGTTGAGCCTGAATACCACTAGTGGTGCACTGAGCCAGTAAAAGTTTAAAGCTACTGTCAGGTCAGGATTATTGGCCTTTTTTATTTGATCCCTTCTACTAAATGCAATCTTTGCTTTTCACTTTCTTGCTACATATACAAGACTACATACCCCAAAGTATGATCGGTTTTACATGCCTGCTGTTATTTCTAGTTAATAAAGCATCAGTACACAAACAACGAGTTACTCCAAGGTCCTTACTGCAGACATTTGGAATATATTGGATTCTGCAGTCGAACATCAATAAATTTGGACTTGCTAATTCCAAGACACTATAAATAAGCATAAAAAAGTGTTAACAGAAGGTATCCTGCCATTAACCTATGTAATTAAATGTTTATATTCCACCAAAACAAAAAGTATACTTCATAAAGAACTCATCTTTTGAGAAAACACATTACATATTCAACCTAAAAAAATGAACAAGTAAAATAGGTTTTATAATCTTACATATTAATTAAATCATCTATAGTCAATTCCAACCCATGAGGCAATTTACCGAAATTAAATAAATGATGTGAGTAATGCTTTTTACTTATACCCTACACAGCCTAGCTATTTTTCAGAACTGCCTTTGTCAAATGATAAAGCTCATTAAATCATTCAGAATGGACAAATCTTCTTATTACATAACAAAGATTAATCCTAAAGTTTTTCATAAATGACAATACCAGTAATGCACTCCAACTCCCTAAACATTTTTATTAAAAAACATTAGTATTAATCAGAATTATTGCTGGACAGTTGCATGTTACCACTAACCAATAAAATTACTCCCTCATTGCATTTATAAGGTACTGTTATTGATTCCACAAATGCTAAAAGTGACCTTTAAATTATCAAAGCATCATCAGACCAAATTTAAGTCCAAGAAACCATGTGACAAATTTAAAGAAAAGCTCTAAATGTATTTCTAATGGATCATGCCAAAGAAAATGGAACAGATGTGAAATCACAGCAACTTTCACTAAGTCTTGAACTAAAAATCTAGTTATCTCACCCAGTTAGCTGGGCTTGTTTAAGACACTGCTTTCACAAATGACAATCCCACTTTATAAGTGAAAAAAATATATATTTTACTCAGAGACTTTTAATTCATGCAGGCTCATTAAAAAAATTACCAGGCATTAAAGGATGAAATACTTGCACTGTCCTTAACGAGAAAGAGTGATGATTAAGAGAGCAGCATGCCTCAATTAAGAGCTGTAGAGCAAAACAGCTGGATGAGCTCTTAAACACATGGTACAAGCATGCACAAGTTCACATGTTTACACAAACCCAACACATACACTTTTGATGACAAGAGTGTCATTTGGTGAAGAGTGCAGAGGAATTAGCCAATTATCCCCACTCAGAGTGAGAGTGAAATATCAGCACAAGCCCTGTATCAGAACAACTGGGTCCACTGTTATAGCAGTTACTTACCAATTTAAAAATCATGGTATATGTTAAACTTTACAGACTGTAGTAACATGTTTTCTTTGTTTTGTTAGTCCACTGTTGGTTCTCTGTTCTCTATTGGTCAGAACCATCACAGAACAGGTATAATTTGGGTGTATTGTTTATTGACAGTTATCCAGTAACATTGATGCAGTGAAGGGGTTTTAGTGCAGCAGTGCTGCAGTAGTTTAATTTAAACACCTTAGTGACACTGGGATAGGAATAATGCACCCACCAAATAATACCTGCTCAATGATGCTACTATAGGGGTCCTGACCATTAGAAAAGTAAGGGGAGTAAAGGGTACTAAAACAGTATGTACTGTAGTCCACAAACAGATGGACTATAGACAGGAAATGTAGAATTACAAAGTCCATATTTATGATAAGTGGAACTTAAAATGAGCAAAGCAAACTTTTGATTGGTACTGCATGTCGCAGCCATGTACTGCTAATTCAATCAAGTCCTTTATAAAATTATACCAAGCAAATGTGACTTCTTGTATTAAACCAGAAAGTTTTCCCTGTTCTGGAATATACAGGTGTGTTTACATAAAATCAAAAGCAATAGATTCTGTCCATAATTTAAAGTTAAAAGTTACAAGGCCATTTTAAAACATGTTTTAATTATTATTCTGAGGGCACAGCAACTATACACTGTTATACAAGTTGTACACTGACTATTTTAGATTGTATCAAAGTGTCATATCTTCAGTGTTGCACCATGAAAAGATATAAAATATTTTTGATGAATGTGAGGGATATCCGTTTTAGTAAGATACTGTATTTAAACCCCTTTACTCACAGGACCAATGAGTGTTAGTTTGTATTTTAGTGGTACTATTAGATTAGCCGCAGCTTTTTTTTTTTGTTGGTGGTTTATTTGGTTGGTTGGTAGACCACCACAACCACCACCTACACAGTGCTCATGCAAAGTCATCCATCCAAATAATACCTGCTCTGTGGGGGATTACCGATGTAAAACAATGTAAAATTGGTAAACTAGGTACATGGAGAACTAGTCTGTAAACCGAAAACATGAGCAAATAAATTATTCCTTATGTGGTCGGCGAAAGTAAGTGTGAAAAGTCGTAAGGAACAGTCTATACACTATATATTTCAAAGTGTATAAATAAAAAACAAACAATGCCACCCTATGGAGAAATGAATGTACTGCAGTAAACCTTGTTTTAAGAAAATAAAAAAAGGACTCAAGGTAATTTATAATAATATTAAATAATAATGAGGTATAATCTATAACTGGAGACTTACCACAGCGGCACGAGCCTAATTCCTGCTGTACAAGCTCGAGTTTGGTTTGGCAGCGATGGCAGCGCCGGCGGTTCTTCTGCTTAGACCCTCGCGGAGAATCTTCAGAGGACTCGCCGAGTCGTGCCCGCTTTTCTGGGGATGCATCGCTCTCCGAACCTGAGGCTGTCAGCACACAACAAACAGCATTATTATTCTCCTTTTTTTTCCGATTCACCTCCATCGTTTGCAAAGTAATACATGTGATTTATTGCTGGGGGATTCAATTTAATGCAAATTTGTAGAAAGCAATAAATGCTGTTAGTACTAAAATTTAAGATGCAATATATTTATTTAGTGTTTGATAAGAAATTGCAGTGTTGTAGAAATTAGCGGTTAAAATAAATGAAAGTTAAAAAAAAAAAAAAAAAAAAAGTGGGGGCGCACACACACAAACACACAAAAAAACACACACGTGATATTTGGTATATCCTAAATAATTATAAAATAAACTAAAATGTTACGGTCTTCTAATACATCATCACTGCCAAACTTCACAACAGTACCTTTAAATGAACAGCAACAAACCATATGCAAATCCTTGTGGAAAACTTTCACAAAGAACTGGCAGTTCAAATAGCTTTTTGAGACACAACCGCCTATTATACGCTATTTTTTAATGGTCTTAAATTGGGGTGCCACATAAATTCACAGGCACAGTCAGAAGGGTTGGGCACATGGACAGCAATGTTTCAAAAACATTTTAATTTCATTCATTGTTTTTTTTATTGAATAAGACCTCACAGTCTGATGCATGAATCAAGTTTTCATCTTGAGGCTGTGCTTGGTTCTGTGGTTGTGCACTGAACTGTAAGCTAATTCCAATATCTGAACCAAAATGTTTAAATAGATTGCGTGTATGCCAGAGTCCCATCTTGCCTTCACCCCCATAGACCATTCTGGTGTGTGGTACACTTCTTAGGTAAATAATATGTGCACACACACACACACACACACACACACACACATTATTGCGTAATCACGATCACACTTCAATTAGTAGGAAACCAGCATACCTGTGTCATAGGGCCGTTTTGTGGGAGTAGATAGTGTGCCGCGGGCTGTGTCTGTACTTGAGACTTCTACAGAAAACAGAGGAAAGAAAGGGGAAGAAAACATTAGAAAAAATAGATGCTAATTAAATAAGTGCATTCTCTGTAATTCAATAACAAAGTGTATTTGCAGACTTCGTAAAACATTGTTCCCGGACAGATCTATATAAAGGTAATTATCTAGAGAATCTATCACTGGTCAGGAATTACATGCCAATCCCACATCCCCCCACCCTGATGTTCTGATGTTTAGATTCAAGCATTTACAAGTACACAAATCCATTTCACAACAAGTGTGCTAAACAACTGTTGCAGAACCTAAAGCAAAATTCAGCAAGAAAAGATAATAATTCTACATGTTCATGTGATGAATATACAAGTAGATTTTATTTTTATAATCCTTTATTAATAAATAAATACAACCATGTTAATAACATTTGATTTTCTGTAATGTAGAACTAGTATGCTGAACAACACAGCACTCTAAATTCACACAGAAGAAAAATAAAAGGTTTTAAAATAAATATTTTGAATAGTGCTTCAACATAATATGATAGTAAGCTATAAAACAGGTAGATCAAGTCCTAAACGCCTACAATGTAGCGCTTTAAGTGTGTTATTAAGTTATTAAGTGTGTAAATACTTTGATACATCTCAAAAATGGCTATGCAACATAAAACATGTGCTGGGTCTAAAATCTCCTATTACTGAAATACAGAGTAGTTACAATGTGCTAGCCAATAAGTATGCCATTTCAGTCATGGATTTCTCCAGAGAGTAAGCTGCTGCTTAAAAGCTCTTCCCACATGCATCTGAAGTCTGTATTACAGATGAAGACTGAACCATGTAACACTCTGTAAGCTTTGTATAGTGGAGACGGCTTATCACAGCAGTACAACAACTATGTACAAGTACATTAAGCACAGGTATAGAGCACTTGACAGCATCATTAACCAAGTTCTGTTTTCTTCATTCAAGCATGATCTATTAAGATTATTAACAAGTGTTTATGTTACTAATCAATGCAAATCTAATTAAACCGGTGTTAACTGGGTCTTCGTCATCCCATGTAAATGTGCTGCTGTGTAGTGTGTAACATTTCACCAGGCATTAGTTACCATGGTTAAATCAGCCATCTTGTGTTTTTTTAGTTAACTGTCATGGCTATGTTCAAGTGAGAGAATAACAAGGCAGTTTGTTGATACAGTCGGCTACAGCCTGTTAATTGTGTTAATCAATTTGCGCTTCATTGATGCAAAAATACCTTTAGCAGCGATTCTCTTTAAAAACACATCAACCCATTCATTCTTGAAAAATAATTTCTTTGTTACAACCAGTATAAATCCTGAATCATTTTTTTTGCAATAAAAACACATTTCAGGTAAAGGTTAAAATGTGTATTATCACTGTTGTGCTCTGTGCAGTTCAAATCAGTTTTCGCAAAGTTTGCATGTTACACATTCTTTAGGTGTGAAGTGCACACTTTTGATTATTTAGGCCAAAGCTTTTTTTTCTGCGTTGGTCATGTTTCATTTGTAGAGTTTATTAAATTTTGTTAAACTTTTTTGCAGATTCCACCTCAGCTTCGTCTAGTTCTGTTCAACCCGCTCTTTTTTTTTTCTGCACTGAAGTTTATGTAAGCAGTTACGACATTACAAGTAATGCGCAAATTGTGCGACACAACAAATCGATAATGAAATTCGATTCTTTTCATAACCGATTTTTATCGATTTGTTTTTAATAATAAATAATAAATAAATCAGTCAGATTAATTGAATAATCAAAGAATAATTATTAGAGTTGTCATAATAAAAATTATTTGTAGCTGCAGTCCTATTACAAACCTAATAACAACACCCCCTCACATGACTTATCTGTCTGTTATACTGTATATACCAACTGTACCAGTCGAAAGTTTGGACAAACCCTTTTTTTTTTTGCTCAACTTAATTTCGATTCTTTCAGTTCCACTTACCATAAAGCTGGACTGTTGGATCTGTCTTTAGACTACAGTACATACTGTGTTTATTCTGTTCGCTACTGTATAGGACTGCAATAGTACCACCACAGCGCAGATATTAATTGGTTGGTACATTATTCCTATCCTAGCAGTGTCACTGAAATTAAACTACAGCAGCAGTGCTGCACTTAAAACCTCCTCACCGCTTCAGTGTCAGTGCAGAACTGACAATATGCAATACACCACACTAAATACACCTGTTCTGTGATGGTCCTGACCAATAGATAACAGAGAACCAACGGGGGGACTAACAAAACAAAGAAAACAGATGCAATACAATCTTTAAAACTGTTATACAATAATCCTCTAAAATGCTGTGTGTATAAAGTTTCTGTTTGTACTTATCATTAGGTAAAACTAAGTTATGCCTTCAAGTAATCTGAAAAAAGGCCAAGAATTTTATTGGAGCACACACATATAGCCAGCAACAAAATGTAATGATATGCTCTAAAATATACATAATGCTGACAGCTGGGTTGATTGATACTTCCTTATACTGGTGCTTTGTGGAATGTTAGGTCAATAAGCTGAACTTGGCTTCCTAAGTGTAAATGTCTCATCAGTCAATGGATCAAACAAACAGAGTTTGATAGATTGAAGAACAAGAAAGCCAGAATATAATATCACTGGCACTCATTTCTGATGCTCATTACCTCTCCTATCCTCTGTAATTAACTAGTGCCTGAGTTTGTCCTACTTCAGTCGACTAATGGCTGTTCTAGTCAGGAACACAATTGCTTCTACAGCTAATTCTGAATACAGTGTAAAATAGAGGAGGCAAAAAAAAAAAAACAGGCTGGTGAGGGCTTTGGAACATAAACAATGAGATACAGTCTCTGTAATCTTTCCGACTGTCCATCACGAACACTTATAATTCAAATACTTCATATACTGCTGGATATTATAATATTCCAAGATCAATTTCATGAGTATTTAAATATACAAGCCGCAACAGCTTAAATTCTCTTTAGCTATTTAGTTAGTGATGCTAACAGGTTTAGCAGCAGTGAGAAATATCCAATCCATCCCCACTCATCAGACCTAACCAAAAGTGCCCGAGGCATCCAGCCAGCCAGCATGCTAGAGTATAGACCACTGTGCTACTTGAACACAATTTATGTGTTTACAGTTCTACACCTTCCAACCCTTCCATGAGCTCACCTTCCTGTTTAGAGAGCTGTGTGGCATCTGTGGATGGCCCTTCAGAGCCAGACGAGAGGGTTTGGCTACTGCTGCTGCTTTTCTCATTACAGAAAACAGTTGATTGGCTATTGCTGGAGCTGGGGGTGGGCTCTGAAGCGCAGTCCTCATCTGGCTGCTTCTTTTGGATGTCTGAAAATAACAACATTAATAAGTTAAGCACTGGAGCAGTCTTTTATACATAAACGAATACTAAAAACTACACAAATAAGATAACATTCAAAAATACAACAGAACCCACTGTGAAATAATGATCCACAGTGATCAGCACTGTAAAGCTGGTTACAATCTTTTTCATGCCTTTCCTATACTTGTTTTAGCTGACAGAGCACTTTGAGCAGAGATTTTATGTTTCTTAACTTTAGGCAGACTGATTTCTCCAGTGTCTAATTCTAAAATCTCTTCTGTTCAAAGTGCAGGGCTAAATCTCTGTCCTTTACTGCTTTTTCCATTGAACAGGACAGCTGCTTGTGTCATTTTTAAACACTTCATATTATAAATTACATTATATACACACATGCTGGACACTATTTGCTCTTAAACTAGATCCAAAGTTACATGTGTTGTGCATTCTAAGATTCCACTCACCAAAATTCCCTATGCTTCCTGAACCACTTTTTTTAGTTTGAGACCCATAAAACTTGACACTAATGTCTTATAATATTCTAAAGCAAGTAACTATTAATTTACAGGATAAACTGGTCATTTAGACCATTCAGGTTTCCAGCTGATTTTGTATTATTGCTAAGGCTCAAGCAACACCATTTTATAATATTCAGAAGCCCAAATAGGACGGTTTAATAAGATTTTTATTTTTGAGACAGAGTAATGACAGTCGAACATACTAACCTAAAAGCACTGCTTTTCTATATTTGTCTTTTCTTTTCTATTATTTGACTTTATTTACCTTTTAATTCTCAGTGTTCAATTCTGTATCATTACCACGTTGTAGAACAAGTTAATCGTGACTTAAACAAGTTGTTCTGGTCCTTAAATTTGATTGGCTGGGTCATTTGTTTAGCCGTGACATTAGAGACAATAACACACACATCACTGACCGCATCATATTCGCATCAATGCGTGATATACATTTTTTCCTGATGTTTTTTTATATTTTTTATGTACTTTTGTTATTTGATTCTTAGAGAAACCAGAAACTTATCAATTAAGAATCAGCGTTTACTTCAAAAAGTTGAAGTGAACTCCACCATGCACTGTAATAACGCCTTTTACCCTTGATTTATTTATTACATCCTCTTTTGCTTTATTGTTTTAATATTTTAGAGTGGCTAAATAAACATGGTTTGCTGAAAATGTTCCGGAGGACAGCAAAACAATGCCTCTGTTGATCATGTGATCATGAGATCATGATTTAGTCAAGAAATAGAAAAAGGTTGGTTTTTTCCCCCTCCAACTGTGCTGGTTTGAGAGAAAACAAATTATGTGATTTATCAACTAATTTGATTTAGTTATTAAGTGAACTTAAAAACAGGACTGGAGTTCAAAAATAAACAGAAAGCAATATAAATGTTAAACTTTAGACAAGAAATTTTACGCAACTAACAAAGAAGTACAAACACACCCACCTGCAAAGCATTTGGAGCAGAGGTTCATGGTTTTGCTGGACCTGTAAAAGAAAAAATGTAGATCTATGTCAACAATAATGCATTGACATAACTTCTAAACTGCAGTAGATAATAAAACAACAGTGGGATCATTGGTTATAAAACGGAATTTCATTATAAATAATTAGAATGAACAGCCTATCATCTGTAGTGATTTCTTTGTGTTACTTTCAATGGAGATTTTATATTTATTTACTATCTATTACCCAATTAAGTGCCACACAATCACGAACATGATGACAAGACACATTTAACTACCTAGGTTTTAATAATTTCACCACTACGTCCTTTGAACTGTTAAGCATGGTAAAGGATTCAGAACAGCATCAATAGCATCTTGCAAAAAAAAAGCAGTTTTCACAGAAAGGGGAACCTTGTGCCAGAATGTCTTTTTTCAAACCTTTATATGCTATTCTGCAGCATAGACACCTTTAACATTTTAACAAGCATCTCAACATCCATTTTAAATTTTTTAAATAAAAAATTGATTGCGGTCAAGGGTGATAGTCATGCTACAGCATACAAAGACATTTTGGACAAGTCTATGCATCTAAATTTTGACAAGCTTCAAATGGTCAGTCGAGAGCACTGACCACATTCCCAACCGAATTTAAAAATCAAAATATGATGAAAAGGGTAACACAGAAAGTAACCCAGTATTAAATTATAGATTTTGACTATACTGTGCTAACCATTAGAGTCATTGATCTTAAAGGAAAACTGAGTAAAAACACCACAGGGCGGCAGAGATGCACTAATGTGTGTCAACAAAAAACAGCTGTCCACAGCTGTGAATCATCTGGGATATGTGAGAAACAAAGATTTTTTTTCTTATAATGGGAATAAATGGAAAGGTATACACTTAATGCGAGACAACAACTACACTTTGCAGCAATGATAGTTTTCACAGCCTAGAATTGTTTATGATGAATAATTTATCAGTGAAATTTAGTAATCTTTGACATTTAGATAAATTAAGCTTTTTCACCTTGAGTGTTTCGGATTGATGTTCTGGTTAGAAACTGATAAATATTTGCTGTAATGTAAACCATTTAAAGCAAATAAACCATATATATATATATATATATATATATATATATATATATATATATACATATATATATATAAAGAAACAGCATAGATCACACACATGCTGCACATGTATCAAAACAGCCAATCACAGGTCATTTATTTAGGATGACATGAGAGCTTTAAGAAAAGCAAGTTGGGAAAAGCAAAAATTGAGAGCTAGCAACAGGCCATAGAGAAACACTTGAGTACACACAAACATTTACACAAGCAAAACCGTTTGACCAGGAGCAAAAAGAACTTGCACAATAAGCCCTACGTTCAACTTTATTAAATGATTTTATCCGAAAAAAAATTTATAGAAAGACTTTTGAGAAGAGTTGTTGTTGTTGAGGCTGAAAAATGGGGTGTTATAAAATCTTTTATGGGTACAATGTGTAGGTTCTCCAAAACTTTTATCTATATAGTTTATGTTGGTGTATTGGTCCCAAATTTTCATTAAAACATCTAAATTGTGCAGAAACCACACCCATTCAAGCTATTTTTCAAAAGTGTATTGTCATAAGCACAAAGAAAGTAGTTACATTGTGCAATGAAATTCTTACACTGCATGACCTCCCTCCTACAAGTATTACAAATTACAGACACAACAAACATATTATGTAGTATACAATAAGTATATATGTCATACACATAGTCAATTTAGTCAAAACAAAACATGTAAATATGTGTTGTGCAGAATCCTTGCAGGTATATTGCTAAGAATATACTACACGATATATCTAAATAGAACATTGTTCATAAATTGCCTGTCAATTATAGATAGTTGGGCAAGTGTTTTTGCTGCATAATAAGGTAAGCAGTGTATGATAGTCAGGCTCACACTTCTAAAGTTTCTTTATAATTACATAATCTAAGAGTTTCTTGACTAAGCAAAATGTTCTGACAGCTGGCAAACTTTCACAAAGACTTTGAGAGTCTCATAAAGCCAATTCATTATAAATTTTAAAGCATGTTGAATCAGACTTTTTATATAAGACAGGAAAAAAAAAAACTCTGGACATCTGTGTGTTAGCCATAATGACTCTCTGATAGAAGACTCTGCAGATAAACAAAATTGATGGTTGCCTCTTATTATAATCAACTGTAATCATGATCATCACTTAATCAAGGAGAAGGATGGTGGTGCAAGAAGGGATTACGGATATTTATGCTGATGAGGGATACATAATGAATACTCGAGACAAAATCTAAAACACTTTGCTAATGCAAGTTTAACGGTACACAGTAAAGCTTACACTTGCGCTAATAAAATAGAATGAATAGTTTTACTCCAAACACCTGTCTATGAAAGAAAACTACACTGCACTAGTCATAAAACAATAAAACAGTAACAATAAAAAAGTAGAGTAGAATTGGGGAAAATAAAAATATGTATTGTAAAAGAAAAACATTAGAAAAACAAGGTGGACACCTGAGCATCACAACTTATTTTTTTATAAGAGCTATATAAACAGGGACTTTCTCACAAAACCACCCTGCCCCCCTTTTGGGAGAGTGTTACCCTTCTTTCTAAGTGTTGTGCCCAGAGTCATGGTTATGGGTTTTTCTTGGGTCTTATTATGTAATTATAAAATTAATACCCTTATTAGGTTATCACACTTTCTAGGCAGGTAGGGTCTCTCCTCAAGTAATAATTATCTTAATAGTTCTTTCTAAACTTTTTTTTAAAAATTGTTAATGGGTGTGTATGTGTGTGTATAGTGGCAGGAAAAACAATACGCATGGTCAAATAAATTATGATCATTATATACTAGTACAATTTCTCCCTACAAAAAGATTCATCATCTTGTAATACTAAAAATGCAGCGGATGATGTTTTATATACATACAGTGCAACATCTGCATACCACAAGTATAACAATACAAATATGGTGAAAGTGATAAAAGAGGTATTTCCTGAGAAAAAAAGGAGCTTCTTCTGAAACATGGAAATGGTCTGGTTTAAAAAAAACAGCAGAAGGATTTCATGTTTCACAAACTAATATAAACAGAGGAGTGGGAAAAGACATAAATTGGAGTGTCCTTTACTTAAAAAGCACTGCTAAGCAAAACATGACAATGACGGCTCACTCCTTTATTGTAATTTAAAAATGTTATGGTCATAATGCAGACACTACTTCCTATAATAGGCGAGCATAAATGCTGGAACAAATTAACAGAGGTGGTGGCATTTTGTTTAGCCAAAAAAATAAAATAAAATCAGTGTTGAGTCTATGAGTTGCAACCTAATGCTGCAAATGGGCCATCATTATGCTGCAAATATAATCGGATTAGTGTATAAACATAATAAAGTTGTGTTGTGCTTGTAATAAATTAATAACAATATAAACAGCTATATAAACAGGGACTTTCTCACAAAACAACCCTGCCCCCCTTTTGGGAGTATTTTTGTTTTGAATGGATCCAATGGTCTCTCATCTCTCAAAGCAATCATGACACCTTCACAATCCTGGCACAATGGACAACTCTTATTTCACAAGTCTACAACAGACTGATGTGTCTCTTGAGAAAGCTTGTTATTTACAATTTTATAAGTAATAACTGATACCTTACAAATCACTTGCTTTTCCAAACTCACAGAGCTAACACCGGATGCTTAGACATGACCACGACTGATGAACCTTACTAGCAACGAGTCACATTACTCAGAAGTCACACTATCACCATAAACACAGGAACACACCAATTTACACTCACACCAATTTACACTCACCCACCCACCTCACTTACTCCATTCACTCATTTACCTCAACCACCCAACCACCTCGCAAACTCACCTTGATCACTCTAAAGTTGACCAGATTTCGCCAATGGCGGAATGATTTCATTGGGAAAAAAACTAAATACAGCAAAAGCCAGACATTTACACATAATTTATCATCATTATTTTATCTCCAGTTTCTTTATAATTATTATAAAAATAATCATCTAAAATTTGGACCTCAGATTATTTAGGCATATACCTTAAACATCCAGTTTACTACAGATTTAATATCTCTTAAATGAAGGAAAAACATTTTGTGCTTTCATATGTGAAAGGATGTCAATACTGGCACAAGACCAAACTCAGTTTTGTATCCCACACGTTATGAAAAGGATGCAGCAAAAACCTCTTTACAAAAAACATAATTTCATATTTACCCCTCAGAAATAAATTAAGGACTGAAGAACGTAAAACAAAATAATTTAATTAAAATGAAACATAAAAAACAGACTCCTAAATAGTTTCTTTTTTATCAACCAGAAATAACTGTTAATATGGTACTAAACCCAGTCGTCCACTAAACAAAACAGCAAGATGAAAAATCTATTAAAGTAATAAGGACCAGTGTCCTTTCGGGTAAAATCACTTGTGCGCTCTCAACTATTAATGACATTTTTTTTACATTTTTAAAAAGCACATTATACCTCAGACAGCAATGGCTCACTTGAAGATCAAAAGCAATTTTAGATAAAATATCACTCCCTGTGGATTGTACCAGTCTCTCCTAAAGACATCTGGGAGACTATAAAAATCAATGCTGTCAGAAAAATGTCGTGGACTGAATGATTATCAGACATGATTTTTATAAAAAACTTTGGTCAAAAACTAGGTCCCATCTCATTGCATTATCTTCTGCTTATTCTGATACTAGGGACTAGGGTCGGGGGGGTGGACACATCCATATGCCCATCCAGAGGGATAACATTTCAGGCGCTGGGCAGATACACCAAGGACAGGAAGTCAATCCATCATGGGCACAATCTCACTTGAAAAGACCCACACACACAGACATATATAGAGGTCATTTGAATAGGGGCAATTTAGAGCAGCCAATTTACCTTGAATCATGGTTTTTGAACTGTGGGAGAAAAACGGAAAACCAGGGGAGACCACACAGACAGACAGAGGGAGGACATGAAAGCTCCACACAGATCGGGATTCCAACCTGGAGAAGAGGCAGATGTGCTAACTAAGCCCTTTATTTAAACCACATTTTAATGCCATTTATTTAGGACATACTCAGCTTCTGAAACTTGAAATGTTCCCTTTAAAAGCCAATTACAAAAATAAATTCAGCATCAGAAAAGGAATCTGACAAGAATATAACCTCTCATCTGTCTGTTCAACATTCTAGGAGAATAAATGATGAGGAAAGCGCTATAAAGGATTTATGGAAGGATTCATGATTGGTGAAAGGACCACTACCATCATAGGTACGTTAACAACATTGTCCTGTTGGCCATATAACAAGAAGACTTATTGGGAGCTTATTTGCACTGAGAAAGCCACGAACGAATAGATTATGCAGGTAAATGCAGCTAAAACAAAGGTGATCAAGACATAAGGTTTGAAAAAAAACAAGAATGACCACAAAATAATAGTATCAGAAAGCAGCAGAGGATTTCACTGACCAAGATGATGGATTAAGGTCAATTGAATTCTCCAAAAAATTGCCCCATGGAAACACCCCCCCCCCCACCCTAGTAGAAGATAAAGCAGATCAGATGGATGGATGGATTAAAAAATAAATAAAAATTATGCCATAATGTAAATAGCACAATACCAATAGCTAAAGACTGTAGACGTGGATGTCCCCTTTTTCTCTATTATTGTTTGCATTAATGGACAAATCATGGAGCAAACCCATCAGATCTTGTGGTAATACAATTAGGATAATTATCTTATATATCTAACATGTCTACAAACTATTCATTCATTCATTATCTCCCGCTTTATCCTCTATTATCCTCTATTAGGGTCGCGGTTGGGTTCCCCATGCTTATCCAGGGGAGAACGTTTCGGGCGCTGGGCAGATAGACCCAGGACAGGGCGCCAATCCATCGCTGGGTACACACTCACTCACACAGACACACTCTATATGGGGCAATTGGAGAATTCAATTGACTTATTCCATGTTTTTGGACTGTGGGAGGAAACCGGAGAACCTGGAGGAAACCCACGTGGACACGGGGAGAACATGGAAAATCCACCCAGATGGGGATTCGAACCGGGAATCCCTAGTGCTGAGAGGCGAACGTGCCACTAAGCCACCGTGCTGCCCGTCTACAAACTAAATTTAGCTAAATATTGTACTCTCCACGGAGAGTACTCCTACTCTGTGGGGACCAATTTTTGTGTGAAAATGATTTATCATGCTCCCTGAACCACTCTTTCACAATTTGCACCATTGCGAATGTCCTGTCAAGACAACACCTTAAACAAGTTTGATAGATTGTTAAATGGCTACAAATGTTCACAAAATACATCCAGATAAAATATATGAATTAACAACAGATGAAAGCAAATTTATATTAATGCCTAGGATTCTGAAATAGGCCCTTAACGTGATGGCGATGTGCCATCAAAATTTTATATTATGTCTAAATAAAGATGATAACAAAAAGAACAAAAAATATATATAAAAAGCTGCAATTGAACCAGCAATAAGTGTATGAAATTAAATGTAGTAAACAACATACTCAATGGCACCTTAAAATATAGAATTATTTTTTTTTACCAAGTCTCAAAAGAATCAAACAAGAATAAAAGTCATTTGGTCATTTTTTTTTTTTTACTAATTTACCTAATATAAAATATGTGAGGAGGAATAGTATAGGAAATTTAGGATTGGCCAATAACTTATAAACCATCAACAGACAGACAGACAGAGACAGACATTGAAACGTCAGAAGCCTCGAAAAAAAGGATTTTTAATGATGTGGTAACCTACGCTTGGAAAACTGCTATGACATACATGGGATTTTGTTTACTACTTTCTGTCTAACTGTCGGTCTGTGTTCATGTTACGCACCCTCAGCTCCTGTACATTGCCAATTTTCATCACACAGAGCCAATCAAGGTCTCCGGAGGCGTGCGCTGAAAGGAAGTAGATTAATTTGACATCTCCTGTTAAATGTCAGCTGCAATTAACATTCAAAGACAAGCAAAAGCACCAATCAAGGCAGAAAACTTCACCTTCAGCAGGGTAAAAAATGAAAAAGAGGGGGGGGGGGCAAAGGTGAGAAACAGAACGCAAATATTTCTTGGGAAAACTGAGCGAAAACGTCTTCTACACAGAAAACAGAGCGAAGGCATCTCTTAAATGCCTCTTTTTATTCCTTGACACTTTAATAGTAAATATTATAAGGCTGGATCTGAACCACAATGCTGCATGTTTTTGCAGATTCACAGCCCTAAAATTCTTACTAATCAATAGTACAAATTACATTTATGCCTCATTCTGATCAAATGAATGCGGTGTACAGTGGATTTTAGACAAAGACCATTTTCTTTCTAATTAAATATTCCTTTTATATTTTTTGATGATTAACTAAGCTCATGCCTTTTTATTTAAAAGTAAATAATGAGGAATAAAGGTGAAATGTTTTCTCAAGTTAAACATTTAGTAATTTGAAGATTTTCATTTCTACCATTTTAGGTCCGTCACTCTCGGTTCAGATGCAATTAGCTCCACTTGGTCCGTGTATGCACCACAGTACAGACAAGTGGAGACCATGTAAAATCCAATCAGATTGGGATTCGAACCTGGATACCTAGCGCTGAAAGGCAAACGTGCTAACCACCAAGCTACCATGCCATCATAAATACCTGTTATCATATGCAGTTATGGTTTGAAAAGTTAAATTTCACTGCACCAAAGAATCATTTTAGGGGGCACATTTTTTGAGAACACCAATAAAGCTAAAATGGTAATGAGTTATTGATGTTCTGTATCACTTTTGTGTTTGTAAATGTTCTATATATAAAAGTTCTATATTTAGTTGGCAGTGCTTCCCACAATATAAAAACATCCAGGCAGTAAAGTTCAGTTGATGAAACATTTAAAAAAAATACATAAATTTAACAAAAACCAATAAAAAGCATTTCCTTCCCCATAGATGAGATGTAACTGCTCTCTGGCTCTAACACACTGCTAACATACAACTGCCATGGTTGTGTAAATAAGCAGGTGTACAAATGCTCATAATATAATTGCTCAGTAAGGGCTCACTGACATGTCATCGGTAAGGGTTTTATTTTTTATTTACTTTCAGTTTTGATTCTGCTTGTTGAATTTTTTTTTATATAAAATCCAAGTTTTAATTGCAATATGGTAAAAAGGAGTCAAATTTATATATAGTTATTATACAATAGACAGTACCAATCAAATATAGGGACAGATTTCTCTCCTTCTTGCTCCATTTTCTATTTTCTCCACTTAGCAGAAGGACTTTGTTGTTTTACAATTACAGATTGTAATACATCTGTTTTTTTTTTGTTTGTCCCCGTTCTTATTTTAGTCAGGATCCTGTGGTGCTACAATTAGGGTCCTGAACAGAGTAAAGCAGACTAACACAATACTTACTGTAGTCCACAAACAGATAGACTACAGTTTGGAATTGTAGAACTACAAAATCCATCCTTATGGTTAGTCAATCTTCAAAATGCCCAAAAGTCGATTAAAAAAAAAAAAAAAAAAAAA
>JAFMOD010000378.1:797299-810111 GCA_019802435.1 Corydoras maculifer
GTGTGTGTGTGTGTGTGTGTGTGTATGTGTTTGTATGTTCAAGAATCGACTTTTAAAAGAATGTGTTTAAGTTTTATTTTTTGGCGCCCCCTCCCACGCGTACTGCATATCGCATTACAGATCCACTCAGCCACCGTACAGCAGGCTTGTTAACCAGCTCCCGTTGTAGTTCGCTAGCATGCTAGTGGAAAGCATGGAGCAGGGACGGCGCGATCCGAACCCACCCCCCCACCCCCGCGTCGTTGTTCAAAGCCGGTGTTTGGGTTTTAAAGCCAAGAAGAGAGAGAGCTCGACATGAGCGCCATTGTTTACAACGAGTGTAAAATGAAATCGAGGAACTTTGGAAATACGACAAATGTTCGAGCCTGTTTGTCATGACATCAACCTTAGATAAAATAAGTTAAAAGTTGAAAAATATATTTAATATGTAAAGTTTTAAAAATTTTGCGAATGTTGTTGCTGTTTTATAGTTAAAAAGACTGAAGTATGTATTTTATTTTTTTATGTTAAGTTTTAAGTCTATTTTAGTTTTGATTAAAGGCTAATGCACTATGGTAAACTTTTGTATTAATATATTTAGAAATATATATTATTGATAGATTTTTTTATGTAAGCAAAAGCCAGGCCGCTAAGCTAACCTAATACTGCTCATTTTAATTTGACACAATCCTATTTTTTTGTACAAATATAAAATGATGCAAAAAGATTTGATATGAGAAGGAATATGAAAGTATTGTTTTAAGTAAATGTTCTATTTGTTTACATCATTTCATCTTGTCAATCACATAATTTAAACAAAACTTAAAGACCATTTGAACTGAAAAATCGTTTCTGAATCGAAAATCGATTCTGAATCGAATCGTGACCTCAAAAATCGGAATCGAATCGCCAGAAACCCCTAATTTGAACCCCTAATATATAAATTGTATATACATACACATCAACACATCTTTACTTATTCTTATCCTGATTATGTCTTATTAGCAGTCTGTTTTTTAAAATGATTAAAAAGTCCAACATGATTATTTTCATAGTTATTAACAACTGGCATTTGCAGGACAAATACATATACATGCATATATATTACTGCTCAAAATAAATTTTGTTTCTTAAATTCGTGAATCGTGTGGCTCCACATGTCTGTGTGGGTTTCCTTTGGGTTCTCCGATTTCAAGGTGAAATGGATGTTTTTAAATTTCCCCTATATAGTGTGCGAGTGTCCAACTGGGTGAGTGTGCCCAGCAATAAATTGCCACCCTGCGCCTAAAAGTTCTCCCCTGGATGTAAATGGGGAACCCCGCCCTCCCCACAAGACATAGGATTAAGTGGAAATGAATGATTAAACGAATGAATGAATGTTGGGGTGCAGCAAGACACTCCACTTGACAACAGTCCATATATAAGCTTTCTGAATAACTGCAGTTAACTGAACTTATACTTGATCAACACAAAAAACATTACGTTAATATATATGATTTTATGTTTTATAAAAGTTGCCTTTAATTTACTGATGCTATTATTGTTTAGAGTATTTTTAGATTTTAAATGTGCCTTGAGTACCATTATTAAATTTCACTATCAGCAGCTTATAATAAATAAATATACTTTAGCACCTAGTGGGCATATCTACCACTCTAAACATAATGAATGCATCTTTTATTCATCAAGACGCAACAACTAATGTCTTTTCTAGAGTACTACATTGGTCAGGGCTGGCTCAGCTGACATGATCTTACACATCCTAAAATCAAAAACAAATCCTAAAAGTATAAAAATTTATATCGATGTCCATGATTGTAGAATAAACACATCATTGAACAAGTTCATTAATGTGTGATAATCAGCTGTGGACATATTTTTGTCCTTTCAGAGTTTTTATTGAACATTTACTGAACACACTAAAAGTAAATGTTTTAAAACAGACAGAAATATTATTCAACAATAAATAAACTTCAATTTTATACACATTTACATTACTGTGCACCAAGATATGCGCAGTATTGAATATTTTTATGTAATTAGTATGCACAGTCACTTCGTTTACATTTTACTAATAAATAGACATTGCTACTTTGATCATTATCTGGTGGTCATATGACAATTAAGCAGGTACACAGTGCATGATAGTAACCCTTTTAGAATCCTTTTTAACAATTTATTACTTGCTGTGTTTTTATATTCTGAAACCTGCTTCAATGCATAACCATTTAACAATGTATTCACAAGCTTGTATCTGCATTTATATAAATTCTCTAATATTACACTTATTTGTAATACCACCAAGGCACATTTTATATGTGGTAATGATTTAAAGACAGGGGCTGACGGGACTGCTTTGAAATCTGCTCACTGAGGAGAGAGGTGCATTAGATTTTGCAGTTTAAATGTCAACAACCTTTATACGGAACAACATACAGCCTCTTTACCTGTAAAGGGGAGAGAAAACTACAGAAGAAATATTTTAGTTATTAAGTCAGCTGCTACTATTAAAGTCAAAAACACGAGCAGCAATATATTAATAGCTATAAAAAAATGAAACAAAATAAAAAATAAAATTTATTAGATACAAGCCGCTCAATCTCGCAATGTTTTCTGCAAATGGAACGTAAAAAAACTTCATTTAACTAACTGTGCCGGTGAAATAGCAATATGCCAAATTTAAACTGCACCAGGCTCTTAAAGGGAATGTCAAATAAAAGGCTGATTAGTTTATTGCAGGTAATGCCAAAATACACACATTAAATCACGTCGTCATGATGGCAAAGACACAGTGACGTCCTAAATCATGTCACAAATGGCTGCATGGTGCACAGTTGACAGCTTGCTAAAGATCGCTACAATACAGCTATTACAGGAGTCACTAGTAATAAACAGTACTGTGATTATTGTTATTAACCATACAGGCCTATAGATGTAAATTCACTAGTACAGCTTCATACGCTTTAATTTGGGTCGTAAGATGTTAAAAGCATGAAAGTCACGTGTATTAATCATCATGTATGTGTCACAAACACAGAGAGGTGCGTTTCACAGGTTATACTCAGAGTATGATTAAATTACTGCTGATTGATTAACTTATCAATTGTCATCCTTGTAATTACATTCTAATTAAAATCACCAGTTGTTTTAGGGCTTAACAGCATTAAAAATTCATGGAAAGCTTGCCAGGTTATCACAATGCTATTTTTTTCTAAAGTACTGGGTTATTTTAAAGATAAGTACTAAATAAGTATTGACACATTTTCTTATTAATTTAGCTAATAAATTAATACGACTTATTTATTATAATCAAAAATGTACATGACACTTTCTCGCCTACATATTTAGGCAAAAGAAATCCATCAGTTCCTATAGTAGTGTTATATCAGAGTATAAAAACATATGATTTCAACTTCATTTTAATGGATTAGGAATCCATTAAATAATAGCATGGTGCTAAATTGTACTGGTTCAGACACAGGGTTCTGTGAAATGGCAGGTTTCTTATCATACACCAGAACCAAGAAGAAAAAAATTGACCTACAGCCAGCAACAACTGATTTAGTTATGTATTAGGAGTGGAAACAGAGTTGTTTACTTTAGTACTGTACACAGACACATAGAAAAGACATACATATATAGATGCATACAGACATACATACATATACCAGTCAAAAGTTTGTACAATTTGTTGTACAAGAGTTGCTCCTTTGTCAGTTTTCTCCACTTTACAATTACAGACTGTTACTTGTTTCTTTTTTTGTTAATCCCCTGTTGGTTCTCGGTTCTCCACAGGTCAGGACCCCAATTTGGATGGTAGTTTATTGTCAGTTCTGTAGTGACACTGATGCATTAAGGATGTTAATGGTAAGTTTGAAAGCAAATGAGGTAAGTATACAGCATACATTCATTTAAATTAGACTCCTGAAGCATGTATGTGTGTAATTATCTGTGTAAATAATATTTTAAAAAAAATAATAATAATAATAATAAATTAAAAATAAAAAAAGAATTCGCCTTTAAAAGATAAGTAATGCAAATGTACTGCGTGTATAAAGTGCACCATATGCCATGCATACAATACATCATTACTTTTAGTTAAACTTATGTTTAGCCTTGGTCCTTAACAACAGTCCCAGTTTCATATGTAACCCCTTGAGAAAATTAATTGTCAAATCCGGTGCTAACACCCATCCATTATCTTTCTCTTTATCCTATATTAGGATCGCAGGGGGGTTCTCCATGCCCATCCAGGGGAGAACGTTTCGAGGCACTGAGCAGATACACACAACACAGGGCGCCAATCCACCGCTGGGCACTCACTCACACAGACACGCACACATACACACACTATATAGGGCAATTTGGAGAACTCAGTTTACTTGGTCCATGTTTTTGGACTGTGGGAGAAAACAGGAGAACCCAGAGGAAACCCTCGCGGGCACGAGGAGAACATGGAAACTCCGGTGCTAACATTATTCTAAAATTCATTATAATGTGATTTGACAACTTAAATGTGAAGATACTCAACTGGGGCACTGATTTCAACAAAATTGCATGACTTCCCGAATGCTCATTTGACTGCACTGGCCTAGAGGCGCACCTCTTCCTTAAAAAAAATTTAATAAAATAATTTAAAAAATAGAGGGTATTTTTTTTGCCTCACAACTGGGCTATTTTATTTTAATAACGTGCTGTTTGGAAAAGGATTTGAAAGAAGCTACAGATATGAATTTTCCACATATTTTAGCTATAAATGTGGCAGGGTCAACTTTTGGACTTTGTGTTGTGTGAAAAGGGTTCATAACTTTAAGTCATCAAATGCTTCCTACTAGTTGAGTCTAATTGCAAACAGGGATCCATGTGACACTGAGACAACTGAATGAATAATATAACAGAATACTGTACATTTGTTTTTGTTTTTTAAAGGAACCAAGTTTTTTTAATAATCGATCCTCTGGTCGATCAACAGTAGACAATGTTGTATTACTAGCAGGGCCCTGATATGGGCAATCAGATAGAATTAAGCGATCACACAGGACAGAAAACGAAGCGTTCGTAATTTTGGAATGTTAGTTAAAGGTTGGCATGATTGTGCCAGGCCTAGGTTGTGCCTAAATGAAGAGACTGGCACTGGGGTTTGCGTTCACCCTTCCCCCAACCCTATCAGATGGGCTTTTACGGCGTTGCGCAAAAGGAAGGACTCCACCTGTGTAACTGACAGCTTGTGATCAATGATAGCCGGTGAATCAACATCCAGGCAGCATGAATTGTTGTTTAAAAAAAAGGGTCTGAAGTTAAATATGGCCATTTACACAGCGCTGTGGGCGAATCTGAGTAAAGCGAGCTAGTCCACTCATTCTAATGGTCGGTGGAACCTGTCAACTTGCTATCAAGCTTAGGCTTATTAATCTCCCTGGATCCCTTTGATCTTTACGGATCGGGTACATTTGGCACTAAGTGACTGAGTCGGAATAATGAGAATCGGCTATTTTACACTGGGATCAAGGCGAATAAAAGAAAGGTTAGATGAGAAAAAACAGGCAAAGCCTCCCCACCCCCATCCTGGCCTACTCAAACAATGGGCACATACTGACAGAAGGAAAGAGCTATATCAAGTTTTATGTACAATTCCTCCTGTTTTGAAAATAGCAATCGTTTCAAAAGCGTGTAAGCAAACTAAAAAGGCGGTCATTACCCCCAAAATCCACAGGGACATCTCGGAGGTATGACGTTGCTTTGCGCTTTGCTCCGTTCGCTCCCTGTGTCCCCCATGGCGACGTGTGAAACTCGGCAGGCTCCTCTAAGAAAGACCGGGGATCCGCTAGCTTGTTGCAAACAAATTCCTTAGCTCGGTGTCTCCAAACACCACTTCACGATATAATCCTGGCTTCCCGAGTAGGCCGAGCTCCCGAGCGTCGTCCAAAACACAATTCGGCTGTTTATTCGAACCGAAGACGTGTATAAAATTAGAAAAAAGAACGAATAGCCGCGTACAGTCCGACGGACCGCACCGGGAAGCCGAGGCCGATCAGCTGGAGTGTGAGCGCAACCAAGTCCACGGCAGGGAACCTACCTTGTTGGAAGAAGTTCAAAAACAAAATAAGCTTTTCAAATACGTAGTGGGCGTCTCTTTGTACTTGAGATGAATAATGATTCTGTAACATGCAATATCGATTTCGAATAAAGGTGTTGTTTTTATTAAATAGTAATGGCGACGCGAGATTGTACACCCCTCGAAACAATTTGGGCTGTGCCAAGCTGGATGGCTTGTTTGTAAAGAGATTTGTGATTCACAAGTGTTTCCAAAACTCCAATTTTACACTCTTTACGAACGTTTATTTGTTGTTTTATTTTAAATAATGCTAACTATATGAACAGAAAAGGCTGAATAACAACCCAATTTAAACACAAATTCCACATAAAGAGCATTTTAACAGAACTCTTAGAACAGTGGAGACTTAATGTAACTGCAAAAGAGGCAACTTTATATAAAATATATTGTTGAGGATATGCCACAAAATCGAACATGCGTGGGCTTTACTAATTCCTTGGTTAAAAAAAAACATAAGGACTAGTTAAGAGTGTAAAATTGTCTTGGAAACCCTTGTGAATCACAAATCTCTTTATCAACAAGCCAGCCAGCTTGGCACTGCCCAAATGGTTTCAAGGGGTGTATGATCTTTCATCACAAATTTAATAAAAACAACACCTTTATTTGCAAGCGATTTTGCATGCTTCATGCTTTTCAAACAAAGGGGGATTTAAGGGATGTATTGACTCTGTGGTTAGTTTGTTGGACTATCAGGTTGAGGGTTCAAATCCCAAGTTCACTGAAGTTACCAATGTGGGCTTTTGTGCAAAGCCCTTAACCTTCATTGCTCTCCCAGAGTTTTGACCCCAGCCATCAAGTTGGGATACTTGTAAGTCGCTTTGGATAACAGTGTCTGCTAAATTACCAAATGTAATGTAAATTTAGCATTCAGTGGAAGTGAGGGTGATGCATTTCATTCACAGCAACCTCATTAAAATGCTGACTTTACAGACACAACTTTTTACAAAGTTTACTTTTTTAAACTTGGAAAGTATTGTGTCCTCCCCCACGTGTACATACAAACCTGGAGGAACATAGTTGTCTGTGATACAACAGAGACCTGACATTAACTGAAACAAAAATAAAGAATAAAGGAATATATGTTTTTCATTTCACTTCAAATCTCCAACTAATTTTGCACAGGTATGTTCATCATTAATTAATTCATCATTAATTAATAAAAAAATATGTAAGACACTACTTTTTATTTGTTGTTGGCCTATTACATGTTTAGTCAACATGATATGTATATTTTGCACTGTTCTATGCATGCTTTTCCACCCTAACATAATGGTGAAAATTTCATTTATAAATCCTTTTCTTGATAGAATTATGCCACTATTATCGTGTAAAGCTATGATGTGCTCTAAAACAGCACAAGTTTTATACAGAACTTATTAATTCACCAATATTCTTTTCTTAATTTTGCTTAATGAGGTACTTGTTGGATGTACGACTGATCAAACAGACCAAAGCTATATGTGAATTAAATGGGTCAGAAGCAAAACACATGCAGACCTACAGTATGTTTAGTGATATTACCTGACTATTTATTAACCCATAGGTTTGGAGTAACTGGTAATTACTGTAAAGACCATAATTGTGCAAATAAAATCTTATTTAATGAGTCAAAGGGTGGCACGGTGGCTTAGTCTTTAGCACATTCGCCTCTCAGCACTAGGGATTCCCGGTTCGAATCCCCATTTGGGTGGAGTTTCCATGTTCTCCCCGTGTCTGCGTGGGTTTCCTCCGGGTTCTCTGGTTTCCTTCCACAGTCCAAAAACATGGATCAAGTCAATTGAGTTCTCCAAATTGCCCTATATAGAGTGTGTATGTGTGCGTGTCTGTGTGAGTAAGTGTGTGCCCAGCGATAGATTGGCTCCCTGTCTTGGGTGTATCTGCCCAGCGCCTAAAACTTTCTTCCCTGGATGGGCATAGGGAACCCTTCCCCCTCGACCCTGATATAGGATGACGCGGAAGATAATGGATGGATGGATATATATATAAATGCTTTATTTCTCTCTATTTTTTACTTTACTGTTACTGCTACTGGCTGCTAAATTTCTTTTGCATTCCTTCGGGATGAATAAAATATTCTATCTATCTATCTATCTATCTATCTATCTATCTATCTATCTATCTATCTATCTATCTATCTATCTATCTTTCTATCGATCGATCGATCGATCGATTTTTTTTTATCAATAAAGTAGTAAAGTTGACGCATGTTTGAGTTTGTGGCATCCATCCATTCATCCATCCATTATCTTCCACTTTATCCTCTACTTGGGTCGCGGGGGGGGGGGGGGCACTGGGCAGATACACTCAGGAAAGGGAGCCAATCTATCGCTGGGCACACACTCACTCACTCACACAGACAAACACACTCTATATAGGGTAATTTGGAGAACTCAATTGACCTTGATCCATGTTTTTGAACTGTGGGAGGAAACCGGAGAACCCAGAGAAAACCCATACAGACACTGGGAGAACATGGAAACTCCACCCAGATTGGGATTCGAACCGGGAATCCCCAGTGCTAAGAGGCGAACGTGATAACCTCTAATCCACCATGCCAACCGAGTTTTTGGCATATCCTCAAAAATGACATTTATATAAAGTTATCACTTTTGCAGTTGCATTAGCCTCCACTGTTCTAAAAGTTCTGTTAAAATGCTTTTTAGGTGAAATCTGTCAATCATAGCAACATCATTAAAACCCTAAATTTATGGACACAACTTTTTACAAAGTTTACCTTTTTAAAACTTGAACAGTATTGTGTCTTCCCCCATGTTTACATAGAAACCTGGAGGAACATAGTTGTCTAAGAATGCTAAGCATTATCTTCACTTTACAACAGAGACCTGTTAACCAAAACAAAAATAAAGAATAAAGAATCTGTGGTTTGTAAATCTCTAACTAATTCTTCATAGGTGTCAGTTTATGACCAATGAAGAAAATAAGTACGAGATTTTTACATTTTGTAGTATTGCTATTACATGTTTGGTCAACATGATATGTATATTTTGCACTGTTCTATATGTGTTTTAACACCCTAACATAATTTTTATCATTCAGTCTCCGATTTGGAAATCTCATTTACAAATAATTTTTCTTCATAGAATTATACCACTATTGTTATACAAAGCTATGATATGCACTGGAACAGCATATTTTATACAGAACATCATTCATATTTAATTCATCAGATACTTTTTAGATGTACAACTGATTAAACAGCCCAAAGCTATATGTGTATTAAGTGGGTCAGAAGAAAAACAGATGCAGGCCCATGTTTAGTGATGAGCTTAACTGATCATTTACAAAGCAATAGGTTGGGAGTAACTGGCAATTAGCATAAAGACCATTCATTTATTCATTATCTTCCACTTAATCCTCTGCTAGGGTTGTGGGGCGGTTCCCCATGTTTCGGGGTATGAACAGATACACCCAGGACAGGGTGTCAATCTATCGCTGGGCATATTCACTCACCCAGACATTCACACACACATTTTATATGGGGCAATGTAGAGCTTTCAATTCATCTTGAATCCATGTTTTTGGACTGTGGGAGGAAACCGGTGAACCTGGAGGACACAGGGAGAACATGGAAACTCCACTCAGATTAGAACATGGATCCTTTTTGATTCAATTTAGATCAGGTTATTGTGGAGGCCAGATCATCTGACAAAGCATTCCATCACACTCCTCCTTAGTCAAATAGCCCTTACATAGCCTGGAGGTGTGTTTGAGGTCATTTTCCTGTTGAAAAAAAAATGATGGTGCCACTAATTGCAAACACATGGGATGGCCTGTCACTGCAGAATGCTGATTTAGTGTACGTTGGATTTTGAATAAATCACAAACATTGTAAGCAAAGCACCCCCATACCATAAACCCTCCTCCTCCATATATCACGGGAGGAATAACACATGTAGGAACCAAAAGCTCACCTGTTCTGTGTTTACAAAGACATGCCATCTGGAACCAAAAATCTCAAATTTGAACCCATCAAACCTTATAAAGCTGAATAAGAAAATACAAAGAAAGAGCAATATTTGCATCTAAGCAAGAAGTGTCTAAAGATTCTAAAATATAAAACATATTCTGGATTGTAATCTTAATTGATTAATTGATTTGTTGATTGATTGATATATTTTTGCTACAGAAAAAATTATACATTATAATCCCACAATAGGGAAATTCATTATTCATCATGTAATGAACAATGCATACAATATTTAAATAATGAAAAAACACTAAATGTGGATGTTGTTTTAAACTTTTGCATGATACAGGGTTATATAAGATTTAATGCACTTCTCCATTTTTCCAAACTCTCAACCACCTGATTCCTACTTTGACCATTGGTCATGTTCCATGAAGGCTCCTGCCTAAACAGTCCGTCAGCCTGTACATGACTACTGCAAATAAGAGAGTACTCTGACTGTTAATGAAGCATTAACATAAACCTGTCTCTCTATCCTACTGCACATCTCACCGCCAGCACATTGTTCTTATACATATGTAATCACATTTCATCTAATTACTTTCACCACATAATCCTATAAATCACAGGAGGGTTCCCACTGCCCTTTAGGTAGGAACATTTCGGATGCTTGGCAGATACACTTAAATCAAATCAAATCAAAGTTTATTTGTCACATGCATAGTTATACACAGTACACATGGTATATATACACAACTAAAAGTTAAAATTAAGAATAAAATTAGGTAAGTTAAGTTAAAATATTTATATATATGTTTATAAATTAATGTTAAAGTGAGTTAAAAGTTGTGCAAGTGTTGTGCAGAACAGAATGCCAACAAATTGCTGGGTACACACTCACTCACATAGACACACACACACACACACAATTTAGAGCAACAAATCCACCTTAAATGCAAGTTTGGACTGTGGGAGCACTGAGAGTGCTAAGCGGCAGACGTGTGTCACGCCTAATACATATAAACCAATTGTAATTACATTCAACAATGAAATTTAATAAGCATGTTTAATGATGCTAACCTATTCAGCTATTTAATAAAATTTGTTTTATGTTTTATGTTTATATCTGTGACCTTTTTTGTACGGTGTGATATAGTCTGGCATGTGAGTGTGCTGATTCCATAAATAATTGTAATTAAAAGTATGGCATGATTTTAGAAGCCTCAAGTTTTTTCTATGTAATATACAGTCGGCTCTTCATCACTTTTAATTCTTAAATCTATTGATCAAAGTAACACCAGAGTACCTTCTTCCAATACACGTCTCTTTGTAAATAAAGCAAAGTTGGATGAGGGAAGGTGACATGTCTTGCAGCTGTGTTGGTACTACTGAATTTAACTGCAGGGCAAATTAGATTTCAATTAAAAGGGTTGTAATTGGACATAGAGGAGGAGTAGGTGGAAGGCGAAATGAGATCAACGTAAATACTCCAGGCAAATATATGGTTTGTTTATAAAATGTACAAAGTTGAAAAAATATTCATGACAACTTTGGTACTAGTGTTTGGGAAAGAGGTGACAGAATAAAATTACTTTAACCATAGTTAACATAGATATATAGTGGTGCTTAAAATTTGTTCATTCTTTAGAATTGTCTACATTGCATTAATTTGACCTAAAAATGAAAAAGTGGATAAAGAGAACCAGAGAAACATATTAGCCTGGACCAGTGGTTTTCAAACTTTTCTGAACAAGTAGTACATATTATCAAATCCAAACCCTCAAGTACCATGTGACACGGCTCTGCCTAGTATATGTGTGTCTTTTTAAATCTGGGAACATTAAAAGTCGCTGAGAAAAAGACAAAGCACAAGCTGGAGTGACGGTGAATGCCCATTTATAGAGTGTGTGCTGTAAAAGCTCATTATGACTTGATATAAGCATGGCATGCTCATTGGTGTGAACACCTGTCTCCGGTCCTCATTCCTTACACCCCTTGTTAGTTTTGGTGCAGAAACCCGGGAGCAGTAAAGACGCATACGGGCCGAGAGCATCATCTGTGGGCTTGTAGGTCCAGTGGAGATGCACAGCCCTTTCACACGCATCATGGCTTTCACGGAAAGTGAAGCTGAGTGGGAAGGGCACCCTAATGCATCTGACATGGCTCCACCTAATGAGTGTGTGCATCCTTTTAAAACCAGGAACATCAACAGTCATGGTGAGAGGAACCGACCACAAGCTGGAGTGACAGTGGACGCAACCCATTTATAGAGTGCGTGCTGTAAAAGCTCAGTACGGCTTGCTGTAAGCATGGTGTGTTGGCAATAAAGCCTGGATCAATGGTGTGAACACCTGTCTCCGGTCCTCATTCCTTTCACCCTCCCCCAACACTACACATTTATATAAACTAAACTTCTGCAACGCTACCTATTAACACTTTTCTCGTTCGTGTAAGATGTTTTTTTTTTTTTTTAATAAAATTACAGAATGCAGTTTATAAAATACGTCAGGAAAATAATGTATTGTCGTGTTTCTTGCTTCTTTATCGCCCACGCTTTACTACCTGCATTAGCCACCGGCTAATCGGAGAATGTCGGCTGGTATCGGCGCTGCGTGCGATGGTGGAGGTGTGGGAATCATACACACGACAAGGTATAGTGCAATGTCACTGTTTACTGTTTCGTTTAGAACCGAGCGTTACAACAGTTAGACCTCCTAGCTCCAGCACCCGAACAATCTTAGCGTCCGATGCTGGGGCAACACGGTAGGTCTCATAAACTGTCTGTCTACA
>JAFMOD010000378.1:828993-878769 GCA_019802435.1 Corydoras maculifer
GTCATCCTGTCGTCATCACCTCGTCAAGTGCCCTTCACACCGTCTCCCGTATTTGGAACCCGACCCGCCGTGACGTCATCACCCGCCGCCCTGTCTGTGTCGTGTTCCTGTGCACTACGTGTTCTCACTGTAAATAAACCTGCACTGTACGAATCTCCGTCTCCAGTACCCGTTCCTCCGAGTAGCGGATCCGCCTCGCTCTGGTCTTTAGACCACAACAATTTAAATGGACAAAAAAAAATTTAGTAATAAGGGAGAATGTCTGTGTATGTGTGTGTGTGTGCATTTGCGTGTGTGTGTGTCCTATACAAATCCACATTGTTGCTTTGATTAGAATGACGTTTGACATACTTACTCATCATCATAAACCTCTGCGGAGGTTTATATACATTTTACAATAACCAAGAAGTGGCTCCAGATGTCTTACCACCTCTCCATGGTTTGAGCAGTGATTGGAGGCCAAAAGAAACCCTAAGAAATGACTAATCACATGTAGAATAATGTTTAAACTGTTTGTGGAAAAGTTCATCACAAGCCCGGGCCAAGAAGGGGATGGTTACTACATAAATTTTACTACATGAAATAAAAGAAAAAAACTAAAATGTTTTTAGTAATTTTCTTGTTATAGACTTTTTTTACTTACAGTTTCATAAAACCCAGCGATGGATTGGCGCCCTGTCCTGGGTCTATCTGCCCAGCGCCCGAGATGTTCTCCCCTGGATGGGCATGGGGAACCCCCCCGCGACCCTAATAGAGGATAAGCGGAAGATAATGAATGAATGAATGAATGAATGAATGAGTTTCATAAAACAGTTAGCAATAAAGTGGAACTAGAATCGATTCATATGGTTAGAATCTATCCAAGTTTTAATAAGCTCACACCTGTTTGATTTTTGATCCTGCCAAAACACATTTTTTTTGTTTTTGTACCATGCCCCCTTTTATTGCAGACCAAATAGATATTGGTAAAGTGATAAAACTATGCTGTTACATGAAATGTCTTCACCAAGTCTAATGCATATTTGGCAGTCATGGAAGTATTAAGAATCCTAACTTTAGTAAACATAGCAATAAATAAATGTTAATGGTAAATAATTACAAGAAGGTTGACACAGTGATTTAGCAGTCAGCATGTTTCCGGGATTCCAAGTTCAAATCCCAATCTGGGTGGTGTTTCGATGTTCTCCCTGTGTCCATGTGAGTTTCCTCCGGGTTCTTAGGTTTCCCACAGTCCAAAAAACTTTGATTCAAGGTAAATTGAATGTTCTAAATTGCCTCATATAGTGTGTGTGTGTGTTTTGTGTGTGTGTCTGTGTGTGTCTGTGTAAATGAGTATGCCCAGTGACAGTTTGGCGCCCTGGCTGTATCTACCCAGTGCCGAAATGTTCTGTGGAAGATAATGAATGAATGAATGAATGAATGAATGAATAATTACAAGTCCTACACAAAACAATCTAATCATAAAGCTAATGTGTTAGTAACATCTAATGATGTTACATATAATATTAAATGAGTCAGAGGAACCAAACTTTAATGCTTTGACTACATTTGGCTTGTCAAACACAAATGTTCTGCATAGTTTGTCTACCTATACACCATAGACTGTTGACTCAGCTAGAGAAGAAGCACCCTTAAACTATTTATTATAAAGTTTTATATACAGAGACAAAAATGTAAAGTGGTTAAGAGGAAAGATTTTCAATTTCTGAAATAAAACTACATGCAAAGTTTGTGGCAGCAAGCATAGATTTGGTTATAGGGGCGGAGTCAGGAAATTGGAGACAGTAAGGTCCTACACCTGCCAGGGCTTTGTCTGTCTAACTAGTGTCTTTGTTTCAAGTAGATAAAGAAGTGGAAATGGACTCTTGGAGTCATAGGGCAGACAAGTCGGTTAGCATAAATAAAGCCATGCACCAGGAATTTCAAGCCAATGAGCTCATTTATTTTTGCTGTTATTTATATGAAACCCAGAAAGGGAAAAAGATACATAGCCATGTCATCTCCACTAGACAGCCGCATCAGAACCTTTTCGGACTTGTACCGGCACCAGGCCCAAGCTCTGTTCACACAGCTACTAAATAAGAAAAGTGCTTTCCAATCATGCTGCAGGTGCAGCAGGAAAATTAACAGGTGCTGCGAGAGATGATTCAGAAAGCCTCACCTCTTTCCCTGATATCTGTTGCCAATGCACACTTTTGCCATGACAGATGAGCCCATAATATGACTCACAAGCATTTCTAGTGTTTTTTGTGCAAATAAAGAAGGTGTGGGGCTGGTCTGAGTGCCAGTGGTTGACTTTGTTGCTGTCACATTTGTCAGAAGAGACCCAGCAAGCAGCCAATCAACTACCATCTATGAACACACTGGTTCCCAGACCACTGACAAGAGATACATAAAATAAGTCATTGTAACAGGGGGTGGAAGGAATGAGAACAGGAGACAGGATTGCACCCCAACAAACAGACTTTCCACCAGCCCATCGGCCCACCGGCCCACAAGTCCATCAATGATGGCGCCATTTCTCCCCCCGCACCATGGCGATCCTACCACAGTACTGATGTGGTTTGGTATGTGCATATGAGAACAGTTACAAATATCCTGTTGTATCCATGAAGATTTAAGGATAAAACACAGAGTTTGTTCCTTACTCATCCTCAACGTAACAACTGATGTTGGAAACAAATTGGCACAGGTTTTCCTCTCTGCTGGTAGTGAAAAAATTTAATTGGTCCTGCGTTATTAAAACATAATATAACATTTGTGGCTTCTAGACCCAAGGAAAGTATAGTAGTTTATCCCCTCTAAAGAATTTCCCTTGGAGTATTTACATGGCCAGACATTACATCATAAATAACTGAATGTGATTAATGGTATATTATTTGATTATTTGTGATAAATTATACAAGTATCAATTACTGGTACCACAGAGCAGTCAAGAAATGTTATTCAGGTGACTCAACATAACCCAATAGCCAGTCATTTAAATAAGGGTACAAAGCCATACAGACATGAAAGCATTTTAGATAACATAGAGAAAAATTGGGAGGATAAACCTTTAAATTATGTAATTATGAAATTCATATTCAGTATGACTGTAACCTAAGAGCAAAACCCCAAGTACTGGGACAAATAATACAATAAAATTTGTTGCAGATGCAGGAACCCATCTGTACATTATTAGCACATAACTATGGGTATTTGCACTTGAAGATAAAGTGTTTGTTACCTTCCATACTGAGCTTTAAATTATAAAATATTGACAAAGACCTTTTAAGGTTTCTTTACAGCAGGTGGTGGACTATGAGGTGGTTAGTATAAAAAAGAAAATGGCAGGTATACCAACTGAAATTCTGGAAAAAGCTAATAATCTAAGAACCAATAGATTTGAGAATGGTCATTTCTGAATGGAGACATAGAATCATAGAATACATCCTGAGATCCGTTTAGGGATTAAGGGGTGCAGCTTCCTTTTTTTTTTTTTTTTTTTTGTCAGTCTGCTTTTGCATGAACTTTACAAAAGTCAACACGACAGCTGCATCCAAAACTACCTACTAAACAATAGATGCTCATATAATATTAGTAAGTACTGATTAATCAGTAAATTATTAGGTGCTCTGAGTAGGCAAATATGAATCCACATAACCTCAGTTAATTGGTGTTATTTTGAAATATGTTTGGGATACCAGAGATTGCAATTTTCCCCAAGATTTAGTTTTTAAATAAGAAGTTACACAACTCCTGGGACTAGCTGGTTATTATAGTGCTTACATATCTCACTATTCAGCATCATCAGCCCGGTTAAAAGGGGTACCAGCAGACTAAACAATATAAGAAGGCTTTTGTTTAAGTAATAACTTGTGTTAAACATGTGCTTCATACTTCTGATCACTTAAACAGTACTGCCACAGGTAGCAGAGAGGGAGGAGTGCCCAGCGCTGTCAGTTAGGCTTAATTCTTTGAAAACAAAGATGTAGGGAGGTACCTGTCTGATGACTCCTGTAAGGAGCATATATACTTGTAGATATCAAAGGATATTAGAATTAAATATCATATTGTCACTGGGTGGAAGGAAATAAGGACTGGAGACAGGATTGCACCACAATAGGAACAGCTTTATTGTTGACACGAACACACCTACTCACACATACAGTATACTAAGCTTTGACAGTACATTCGGATGTAGACGTGTTGTATCCACTGTCCCAGCAGATGTGCTAATCAATCTTCCTGATCAGCGCGTCGACTCCACCTCTTCTCCACCTTTCGCCACCGTCACACTTCCCCCACAGCAGATTCTGGATGCCCTTGCATCCAGACAGTTTTGGACGGGGGTATGGGGTGACATCCCTTTGCGCCAGCTGTTGCGGCGAGAGGGAGCGAGTCCGATGTTTCCTGCCTCCCTGCACGCGGCTCAGACTCGGTCTGCCCATGAGCTCCTGACAACCCTTCTCCAGCGTAGGGCCACATGTGTGCCATCCCCGTCAGCATAGTCTCTTCCGTCCTCCTGCACTGAAAAGTGATATGTTCCTCTCAGTACAGCGGCAGGTGACTTCCGCAAGTTCTAGTTCGAGTAATATATTATATAATGGTTTTTGCAATAGTACATTGTCACAAAGCAGCTTGTACAATGTTGTGACAGTGGCAAGAAAAAACTTCCTGTTATGTTGTTTTTTTAAGGAAGAAACTTTGGGAGGACTAAGGCCGAGTGGGGGATTCATCTTCTTTGAGCGGCCAGGCAGCATCAACAGTGTAGGACAGCCATGTACAGATTGTATGGTGATCAGGTATATTCTGCGCCTCCCCGTTTCCTGTGATGAGCAACGCACCTCGGCATCCACTCCAACCTAGAACCTCTGCTTGCCCCATCCACTCTGCTTCATGCTCTGTGAATGCCAGAAGCCTAGGTCGCTGGAGAACATGCTCACTCAGCTTGCAAGTGGCGTTCTCTGCCATGTGCGTCCTCATCCACTTCTGAATTTCGGCACCAGCGTCACTGCATGGAAGGGAATGAGGACCGGAGACAGGATTGCACCACAACATGAACAACTTTATTGTTGACAAGACACGCTCACACACACACATATACCGAGCTTTAATATTACAATCACATGTCCAACCTATCCTGTTGGAAAACCTCCCTCTTTGCGTCTTAAGCCGTGCCTGCTTGGGCACACATCAGATGGAGCCATGTCAGGTGTGCTAATTATTTTCCCTGATCAGCACATCGGCTCCTCCTCTCCCCCCCACCCCCTAGCTCCTATGTTACACATATCATAATGGTCAAGGCTAATTCATTAGATGCTGTATCATTTTCTGTTTTTATTTTATTAACCTTGTGGATTAGATGTTAATGTGAAATAATGTAATTTAACTTGATATGAAATCTTTTCTGTTCTGATATTTTCTAAGATCCTTGCTGATCCTTTCTAAGATCATTCTTCTTATCATCGCTTTTATAGATGTGATTACACTTACTCTTGATAAATTATTTAATAGCATTTGAAAAGCAGTACCCGATTGATACTTATCCTCTTTCATGTCAGGAAATAGGCAGTGATACTGTCTCCTAAATAAACCTCTTTAATAAACCCAACCCCACTTCAATTTTAGATCTTTTATAGATCATATACTTGTTCTGATACACTATGACATTAAAATTCAGTGTGGCTGTACTTTCCATTTTTTCATAACTGTAAAATGTTTTTATATCTCTAGTGTCCTGACCTACACTACCTGCTGTTTTAATTATGCACATCTTTCACATATAAATGTGACCTAGGTTACTTCACTATTCAAATCATTTACTTATAGAGTCAGTATGTGATCTTTATCCAGTACACTCAATTTTAATTATTTGGTCTTAATAATGGGGTGGCATGGTGATGTAGTGGTTAGCACATCAGCCTCTCAGGGGGCTCTGGTTGAGTTTTCATGTGATCCCCTGTAAACTTTGTCCTACAAATTTTAACAGGAAAAATTACTATATGGTTACTAACTCATAGACATCTGATATGTAACCCGACTGCACAGTCCTTTACTGTAAACAGTCAAAAGCTGGATTTGTTTTTGACAATGTGCTTAATGTCACAAATAAGTTTCGTTAAATTTAGTGTAGTAGGAAATATAACTTTTCTATCTGGAATATAGTTGAGTTTTGTTGGCTCCATGTGGACCCCTCCATGTTGTGTGCGGGGCAGGTTTTAGCAGTTTGACCCGCCAATCATAATGGTTCCCTCGAGTTTTCCCAGCATGCCTTGCGGGCAGGGGATCTAAGTGGGAGCGTGGGCTGCATTCGGGTGTTTGAGTGTTCGTGTTCTGAATACAAGTGTGTGTAATAAAAGTGATATCTGCTGAAATGATGACCTGACTGATGGTCTCTTCTTCGTCTACACCACAATATTTACTTGAATACTGTACTCGTAAAAATACTGTTTTATAGTTATGCTATTTTATATAAAATACTATTTTATATTGTTACCGCATGTTACCTCACACAATAATTTAGTGTATTTTACATTATTTTGATCAGTTTAGACTGCTAATTACAATTTTTAAAGAATTAAACAGTGGTTTCTGGCCATTTTGTCTTTTAACATCTTACAAAATGTTACAAACGTTAACATGTCTTACAAACATTCATATTTCAGATATCTATGTTGTAACCAAATCATTTTAAAAAAAGGACTTCTTTTGCCCTTCCACATGGTTAACATTTAATTAATAATTAATTAAAGATCAGGGCGGCATGGTGGCTTAGATGTTAGCACGTTCGCCTCTAAGCGCCAGAGATTCCCGGTTCGAATCCCCATCTGGGTGGAGTTTCCATGTTCTCCCCATGTCCGCATGGGTTTCCTCAGGGTTCTCCGGTTTCCTCCCACAGTCCAAAAACATGGATCAAGTCAATTTAGTTCTCCAAATTCCCCCATATAGAGTGTGTATGTGTGCGTGTCTGTGTGAATGAGTGTGTGCCCCGCGATGGATTGGCACCCTGTCCTGGGTGTATCTGCCCAGACCCCGAAACGTTCTCCCCTGGATATAGGATAAAGCGGAAGATAATGGATGGATGGAATTAAAGATCAGAGAAATAACATTATTCATTTTACTTAGGACTTACATATTTAGTATTTTTTAGATATTTAGTTTAATTACAATACTTAAGTAAATTTACTCGGTTGCTTTGCATTACTGACTACAGTACTGTTGATATTAAAGAGTTATGGGAATACTGTGAATGAATCGTGTTTGGTGCCATCTTGTGATCAAATGTCCAAACAGCATCTATCTTTAGGTTCGCTATACGCATATCCGCATTAGTAATATTCTGTAGTTATAAGCCTGCTGTAAATATGTGGAGCTTCCTGTTAAGTATACTAAAACTCTTTACACTCATTTAAACTCTTTAAATGCAGATGACTGCAATGAGACCTCAAGGTTCACCAGTCTAAAGTTTTGACACACCCTTCTTACTCCATTGTCTATTTCCCCCACTTACCACACTGGATTGTAAGTAGTTTTACAATTACAGACTGAAGTTTATCTGTTTTCTTTTTTTATTAGTACACTGTTGGTTCTCTGTCCTCTATTGGTCAGGACCATCACAGAACAGGTATAATTTGGGTGGTGTATTGTTTACTGTTAGTTCTGCAGTGAAACCAAATTGGTGAGGAGGTTTTAGTGCAGTAGTAATGCTGTAGTTTCATTAAACCCCTCAGTGACACTGCTGGGATAGGAAAAATTCACCAACCAAATAATACCTGCTCTGCAGTGCTACTACTGGGGTCCTGACAATTAGAGAACAGAATAAAGTACACTAACAAATTATACTTTTGAGGTGTCATCAGCTCTACGTCCATGGCTCTGCTGGAGCACTGCGGCTATGACAATTACTGAATGGAACCTGGATTTCTATTAGATTGGGGAAGTTGCGCCCACCCATCCCGAGGAGAAGGAAGGTACACCCAGGGTAAGGTGCCAATCTACTGCTGTTCAATTAATCTTTTTTATCAATGTTTATGCCTTTAATAAACACATTTATGAATTAAACCTTGTTTTTTTTAATACACTGTGTTTGAAATCGTTTATAAAAGAAATAATGGCCTCATGTGTGAACATGAGTACAAAAGTACTAACAACTGCACCACTGTGCCTTTTTGTACAATTTTGTTTAATCTTCGGAATTCTCACTGGAGACCGATTTCACAAGTGATAACAAATTATGTAGAAACATTTAAGCAACATCTTTATACATCATTTATAACAGAATATGCACTCTAATTGTGGACCTGTGGACATAATTGCTATAAGATGTAGTGAAGGAAAATCAGCGGGTGTTTCTTATAATGAGCTCTGAAGCCAGGACTAGCTTTCACCAGATGCTTTGACTAACCAAATGTTTGGTCTCAAAGAGAAGAAGCAACAAATATTATGGAGCCTTTAATGAATATATTAAATCAATCCTTTAAACTTGGTTATGTCCCTAAAAATCTAGTATACAGTCATTAAACCATTACTTAAAAAGCCAAACACAAGTACTTTAATGCTATGTAACCATAGATCAATATCAAATTTACCTTTTGTCTGAATAATGTATAAAAACTTGGTTTTCGGTAGATGTATCATCATTTTTAAGCTAATAATATTAATTACGTTTATCAGTTAGGTTTTATGTTACATCATGGTTGAGACAGCATTAAAAAAGTAATTAATGTTTTCCATGTTTTCCATGCTTTATCCTCTACCAGGGTCTCGGGGGGGAGGGTGTCGGTTCCCCATGCCCAACCAGGGGAGAACGTTTCGGGCGCCGGGCAGATTAACCCAGGACTGGGCACCAATCCAGCACTGGGCACACAAACAAACATACTCTATATGGAGCAATTTTGGAGAATTCAATTGACCTTGACCCATGTGTTTGGACTGTGGGAGAAAATCGCAGAACCTGGAGGAAATCCATGTGAACATAAGGAGAGCATGAAAACTTCTCATTTTTCGAGAATTCCTAGCGCTGAAAGGTGAACGTGCTAACCACTAAGCCACCGTGACACCCTTTGTTTACCATTGATCACAAAATTAAATGACTTAACTAAATAAATGTATTTATTGTTGATTTAATATACTAGGGAGGATGAGAAAGGGGATTTTAGTGGCACAGTGCTCACTATAATAAAATTTATCTCCAGACATCAGGATTTAGCTGCGGGTGTTATTTTGACCAACAAGGCAAGCAAACCAAACAATTGCCTAGTGGCACGAGCTGGCCTGGGGCCCCCAACAATGACTCGTTATAAATTGAATGCAATGACAAGCTGTGTGAGCAAGCAAATAAACAAGTGTTTTTTGTAATTCTGTAATGGTCAATGTAGTAATACAACAATGTTATCGGAACAACCCCACGAGGGGGCTCTCCCACTGATTGCATAAAATTACTGCACATATTGCACTCTTTTATAGTTTGTTGGTTTGCTTTTTGTGTAGGATGAGATATTGCTTCTATTAAGTAAACAATACTTGGTCATGGGGCATCTTGCTTGGGGCCCCTAAATGGCTTGAAACAGCCAAGTCAACAAACAGAGATAAAATTTTATTTAATTTGTCTGTCTTGCTGGGTTATATATTAAAGCAATCTGACATGAGAGGGCATGCATTTCTATGAAATAAAATCTTTCCTTTAATTTACAACAATGCACAACTTCGAGTGCCTTATTGCTTTTCATAAAATGGTCACAAACAGACTATTATTTAAAAAATAATAGTTTATTTTAAAACAAAATAATTAACGAACTGTTCTTCAGTGATGTAACGTTTATTAAAGTAAAAATTGATTGTTGAGTAACGGGGATACCTTAGTGCTCATCTGGAATATTTGGTTATATTAACATATGTTTATGTTAATCTTTATTTTCAATTCTGGTACATGATTGAAAATCATATATTGTATATCATTTGTATTCATACGGTGGCTTAGTGGTTAGAATGTTCGCCTCTCAATGCTGGGGATTCAAGTTCAAATCCTGATCTGGGTGGAGTTTCCATGTTCTCGAATTGAATGCTCCAGGGATAGATTATCACCCTGTCCTGAGTGTATCTGCCCAGCACCCAAAACGTTCTCCCCTGGATGGGCATGGGAAATCCCCCTGGGATTGAATGAATGAATGAATGAATGAATGAATTCATTGAATTCATGAATTTATGGATCCCTGTAGCTGCTCGCATTCAGTACAAGTCACTGACTCTGGCCTACAGAAACATTTTTGGATCTTACCCCCTTACATGGCGGCACGGTGGCTTAGTGGTTAGCACATTCGCCTCCCAGCGCTAGGGGTTCCTGGTTTGAATCCCCATCTGGGTGGAGTTTCCATGTTCTCCCCGTGTCTGCGTGGGTTTCCTCCGGGTTCTCCGGTTTCCTCCCACAGTCCAAAAACATGGATCAAGTTAATTGAATTCTCAAAATTGCCCCCTATAGAGTGTGTTTGTGTGAGTGTGTGCCCAGTGATGGATTGGCGCCCTGTCCTGGGTCTATCTGCCCAGCGCCCGAGACGTTCTCCCCTGGATGGGCATGGGGAACCCCACCGCGACCCTAATAGACCCACTTTGCTCCAGTGCTGATTGCCGCTTTGTGATTCCACCTCACAGAGGAGCTAATTTTCACTCCGTGGAGTTCACCACTGCAAAAATGGTGAAGGGATCTTCCCAACTCTGTCAGTAAGGCAGAGTCACTAGGCATTTTTAAGAAACTACTACAGACGCATCTTTTTAACAAATACCTGTTGTAGAGGGAAAGGGGGGGGGTGCAGGATCAGATAACGATCAGGTTTGATAATTCTACAGTGTAGCTGGTTTTCTACATAACTACTAACTTTTGATGTTCTCATTTGTAAGTTGCTTTGGATAAAAGCCTAAATGACAAATGTAAATGTAAATGAATTTGTATTGATAGAAAGGTGAAACAGTCAGATGTGTTTTATTATTCTCAGTAATGTCACAGCTGGATGTACGGCTCAGCCAATTAGATTTATAGACTGGAAATGCACGTTTTATGAGCTATAGGAGATGTGTATTCCCAGCAACCTTGACTAGTGTCCACACACAGATCCTTTTTGGCCTGTAAATAAAGCTGGGACTCACGTGGCTTGCACTGAGAGAATATCTAAATTAATTAAGATAATTTAATCGTTTTCCGCTAAGAGCGCCAACCTGCCGGTGCACTGGAACCTGTCTGCGCAACAGAGTCCATCTGCTCTTCCCTGTCTACACCGGAGACTGTCTGCTCCTCCAAGGCCACACTGAAACCCGTCTGCTCTCCTGTGGCTGCACCAAAGCCTGCCCACTCTTCCATGTCCGTTGTAGGCAGGAAAGAGCCTGTCTTCTCTGCCGAGTTTGCATCAGAGGATTCAAAGTCAACCTGGTCACCACTCAGCAGGTTCATACCTGCATTTGGCATTTTTAGGTATTCACCTGTCGTCCTCTTAGAAATTTCATTTTCTCTTCGATGGTTCAACAAGAAGCATTGGCCCCAAGACAGGACATTTGGGTTGTCTGGATGTTCCTGTTGGTGGGGAGCTTTAGGCCCTCTTCTGTGGTCCACAACCAAAGATATTTGGCTATAAGGTCTCGGATTCCAGGACAGTTTATTTAGCGTTTAATAATTCCTAGGTCTTTGTCTTCTGTCATCAGGCTTTTGTTTTGTTTATTTGCTCCAGTTGTAAATTTATGTTCAGCCATCCTGATTATTTTTATACCAGCTATTCCATTCTGGTTTTGAAATTGAGGCTTTTCAAGTTCCTGTTTTTTATGGTTCTGGTTTTTGGAGTGAAACCATATGCCATTGTTTCAGCCCTGAGTAGGAAAAAAAGACTCTATTTAATTTTTTTTTTCATAATTGGTCATGCCAACAAGCAGAAATAAACAACACTAAGTAACAAATTCACTAATATGCATTTTTAACAATCTTACTTATCAAAAAAAAAACGTGGTTCTAACATACATTAAAGCATACAAAGTCAGTCTAAAGTATTACTTACGATTTTTTCCCATAATTGTGCAAATAATATGTTATAAGTGCAAATTATATTAATCAGAATGAATTAATTATACTACTGAAGAGTGTCGCAAACACTAATGTGAAAAAACCGCTAATTTATAGTCCTTAGATCTGTCTGGCAACTGTTAGCTGACAATAGTTATGAAACAGAAAGATCAGCTTAGCTAACTGGTCAGCAGATGGAGTTGTACTCAAGAACATCCAAGAGCTGTAGGCAGCAATAAACAAGCACATTCTTCTTATTGTTTGCTTTAAAAACCATTTACATAATTACATTTATTGAATTACATTTATTGAATAAAATTAAGCAGATAAAAACGTTTCTACAAAACTGATTCTGATAAACCAATAAATATACTAAACTAGTATCTTTACTGGTGTTAGTTAAAGCAGCACGTTACACGTTTACTAGTTGATTATTAATAAGATAGTATGAATAAAAATATATATTAAAGCAATTGATATTTAAATTTAAATTATTGCTTTTACAAGTATGTAAATGCAAGAATTTTTATGTAATTTATGTATTTTAGTCTACCTTCTTTTTCTGATAATAGGAAGCATTGTTACCATATTAGGGGTACGGTGGTTTAGTGGTTAGCACGTTCGCCTCTCAGCACTGGGGATTCTAGGTTTAAATGTTCTCCACGTGTTTGTGTGAGTTTCCTCCGGGTTCTCCGATTTCCTACCACAAACCAAAAAACATGGATTTAAGTTAAATTAAATACCTAAAATTGCCCCACAAGTGTGTGCTTGTGTGTGTTTGTGTGTCTGTGTGAGTGAGTGTGCCCAGGGATAGATTGACGAAAAGTTCTTCTCTGGATGGGAATGGGAAACCCCACCGTTCCACAAACCTAGTAGAGGAATAAGTGGTAGTTAATGAATGAATGAATGAATGAATGTTACTATATAAGGTTTTACTGTCATCACACAAACATAAAAAAACCCCAACTAGCTCTGACATGTTTAATGTCGCTCTGATTGTTTAACGGACAGTAATAGGTCATATGCGTGTGAGATGGTTGTTTTTTTGCATTGGTATTAGTGCATCAGGTGCCCCAGTGTTGCTTCTAAAAAAAGGTTATAGACAGTTTGTTGCTGTAGGTTATTAGTGTACCACTACAAACACCTACAAACACAAACACCTTCCTTTTTGCTCTAGGATGGCATGGTGGTTTAGTGGTTAGCACATTCGCATCTCAGTGCTGAGGATCCAGGACTGAATCCAAATCTTGATGGAGTTTTCATGTTCTTTCTGTGTCCACGTGGGTTTCCACTGGGTTCCCAATTTTCCTCCAACAGTCAAAAAACATGGATGCAAGGTAATTTGACTGCTCTAAATTGCCCCATATAGTGTGTGTTCATGTGTCTGTGTGAGTGAGTGTAGCCAGTGATAGATCTATTTGTCCCAGTGCCCAGCAGTCGAAACATTCTACTCTGGGTGGGCATGTGGAACCTTCCTGCGACGGAAGATAATGAATTAATGAGTGAAATTTTGCTCTGGTACTATGTCAGTTTCTCGTGAAAAATCTGTTGTGTTGATACAAACAACACATATATTGAAGTAGCAAGGTCCACAAAGACAATTTTTATCATCTTTGTGGTATGATGACCTGGAGTCAATACCTCTTGTCCAACATCAGGGTCTAACTCCACAAACTTCAAATTCTATTCAAAAAAGGCTTTTTCAGAAGAGTGGAATCTGTTAAAACTTCAAAGGAAGGTTAAAATAAAGGATGTTAAAAGAGGATGTTAATGTTTCAAGTATATTTATTTATATAGCGCTTTTAACAATAGTACATTGTTCTCAAGAAGTTTTAAGCAGCGCTAAGCCTAAGCCACAAAGAATGCTCCAAAGCAACAGTGGCAAGGAACAACTTCCTGGTATTTGTATGTTTTAAATGAAGGGAAAAGGTTGAACGAGTGACTCGTCCTTCTTGAGCTGCTGGGCAGTGTTAACAGTTAACAGTTAGGACACTAAATGTACATATAAAATTGGTATACTGTGGAATATGTTTATTTTGGTGTACTTTCATTGTGTTCTTTTATTGTTTAATATGTGTACTCTAGTATTGGTTAATACTCTGATTCTCAAAAGAGAATAAAAGCGCTCAGTGGTCTATGCAGCAACATCCTGGCGGGACTTAAAAGTCACTAGTCCAAAAGAAATTAAGATTCTGTCCATCAGATGTGTGATGTCAGCAAACTTTGATTTGAAATAGTTCAATCATCAAAGTTCCTTTGATCCTCATTGGAGATTAAAGTGCTCTAAGGTCGTCACTGTTGCATTCTGGCTGTGTCGTGAATGAGAAGCTGGTGACACCTTCAAAAACAATACAAGCAAAGCAGTTAGAAAAGTAAGATTGAGTTGCAGACAACATTTAAATATGATACATTCGGTTATTTTAAAGGTGCTTAGTTACCAAAGCCAAAGTCAGTTAGTTACAAGGATCCCAGCAGCCCTAAAGCAAAAATTGTTAAGGGCTTTTCTAAAGGGTCCACAATTGTAACTTCAGTGAACTTGTGATTAAAACCCCCGACCTTTAGATTGATAGATGGCTTTCTGAAATTGCAGCATTCCAGTCCTACTTATGGGGAGTTGGATGAAGATGTAAAAAAGCAGCACATAAAATTCTAGCTTTCATATATACATTAAAATATTATGAAGCTGATCTGTGTCCATATCCTAAATAATAAAATTAAAGATAAGGTTCAGAGTGGGTTATAAATAGGTTTTTAAAAAGGCTTTTAATTGAGATTAAAATGTGGAAGGTCCTTTCCTGTTTCAGCATTAACATGTGCCTGTGCTCAAATCAAGATCCATAAACAAGTGGAAGCATTTGGCCTAAATAAAACAGACTTTACAGCACAAGGATTGGATATTGACCCTATAACAGCCATTCTTCTAAAACAGCTTTGAGGTAAGACATTGGTGCAGTCACACAGAGCTGGGTGAGCTTTGGTCTTACTACACAAAGTTCTGGTTTTGATTCTCAGACATTATGATTTCCCCCTGTATGTAATTTTTGTGAAACTTTGGAGAGGGACCGGTTACCAAAGAGCCTAATCACACTGATTTTATTTAAAATGAGTGTGTGTATATATATATATATATGTTTACACTCACATGGGAAGCATTCAGAGGAGAGTGAGATGTAAATGGAGCCTGTTATGTTTATTCCCACCTCTGCTCCATCCATCCGGTTGGGTCAGGTTGCACCTCCCTGTTCTGCCCCCCCCCCCCCCTTCTGCACCATCCTCTCTACACTCTGGTTTTTGCACACCCCCCTCCCTTCTTAATACAGATAATCCAAACAACCTCTTCTCCTCAAACTATCAAACTATATCATCATAAAAACACTAATATGCACTCAGTTACTTCAAGTAGTTTATACAGTTCATCCAATTTGTACTACTGTCTGTAATTTCACAGGTCAGATCACTAACCCTAATCTGGTAGATGCATATGTATCGTTTATTTATTTTTTTACTAAATTGAATTAATATATTTTTTGGTTGTATTGTTCATTTGATGTTTATTGTTCATCTAGAGGTCTGCGAATAACAATTTTAATCTTCTGTATCTCTCTGAATTTGACTTGAGCAGGCTAAAATAATAGTTCGATTAATAATCCAAATTGGAATCAGAATAACTTTACTTCTAAGCATACAAGGAATTTGTCTTGGTGAGTGCACGCATTTATAACATGTAACATATTGAATCAACAAGGCAGCACACAGATAATAATCTGCATATTTACAGAAGGAGAAAACTGTAATTTAGCTAAAAAAACAAAACTACCATGGAAATAATAATCCAAACATGTAGTCCAAAATAGTAAAGAATAAAATAATAAATAGAAACTAATGAGCTAAAATAAATAATGGATGTCGGCACATGTGGGATGTTGAATCACTGTGAATATGTGGATATATAAAATTAATTACAGAATGAACCAAAAAATGTGATGTCATGCATTTGTCAAGGCATGGGCAGAATCCTAATCTGGGTGGAGTTTCCATGCTCCCCCTGTGTCCGTTTGGGTTTTATCCCACAGTCCAAAAACATGGATCAAGGCAAATTCATTCGTTCATTTAATAGCTTCCACTTCATCCTCTACTAGGGTTGTGGGGGTGTTCCCCATGCCCATCTGGGATGAATTTTTCGGGCGCTGGGCAGATACACCCATGACACAGCGCCAATCCATTGCTATACACGCTCACTCGCACAGACTTACACAAACGCTCTATATGGGGCAGTTTAGAGCATTTAATTTACCTTGAATTTATGTTTTTGGACTGTGGAAAGAAACACAGGGAGAACAAATTCCAACCAGATTGGGATTTAAACCTGGATTTCTCAGTGCTGAGAGGCGAACATCCTAACCACTAAGCTACCATGCCACCCTCAAGGTAAATTGAATGCTGTAAATTGCCCCATATAAAGTGTGTTTGGGTGTGTGTGTGTGTATCTGTCCATCACCCGAAAGATCTCCCCTAGATGGGCATGGGGTACACGTGTTACCCTAGAAGAGGATTAAGCGGAAGATAATGAATGAATGAATAAATTTACCTTCAATCCATGTTTTTGGACAGTGAAAGGAAAATGGAGGACCAGGGGGAAACCCACACGGACACAGGAAACTCCAACATGAAAACTCAACCCAGATTGGGATTCAATGCCGCCCTCAACGTAAATTGAATGCTGTAAATTGCCCCATAAAGTGTGTTTGAGTGTTTGAGTGTGTGTGTGTGTGTGTGTGTGTGTGTTAGTGTTTGCGTGTGTAAGTGTGTGTGTTAGTGTGTGTGTTAGTGTTTGCCCAGTGATAAATTGGCACCCTGTGATTGGAACCCCCGTGACCCAAATAAATGATTAAGCAGAGGCTAATGAATGAATGAATGAATGAACGTCACGGCCACATATGCTGGCGCTGCGCTGCCTTTACGTTTGACAACAAATTTAAATACGAAGCGCCGCCTATACACGACACATGGTGACGCTGCCTTATTTGCATTCAGGCTCCGCCTTCGAGTGGCGAGTATGAGCGCCTGTCTAGGTTGGATCGCGTTCAGAGACAGGGAGGGAAGTAAAAGAGCTCCGTTTGGAAAAGTTGGGCTTTGGAGCGGATTCCTGCAGCGGATTCCTGAAAACAGCGGCGCGCCATCACGGTGAAGCCGGGGGTTGTGAGGACTCTGTCCTCCGAGTTGGATTCCACGCCATGGACGCTTTAAAGTCGGCCGGCCGGGCGATAATCCGGAGCCCCAGTATCGCCAAACAGTCGTGGAGTTCGAGCAGACACAAAAGTGAGTTAGTGACAGACATTGTACCAAACACATGCCCTTTCCGTATTAACTCCGTATTAACTGGCATTTCAAAGTTGGCAGTGTTCACGGCTCGTCTCCCTGTGAAGCACCGTGAGCTTCATACGTTTGTAGGTTCGATGGAAGTTGTGATGCATAACTGGTTCGAATCCAACTGCGACAACATGTCCCAAGCTAACACGGCTTTTAGACGTTTAAATTTAATCCGCCTTTCATACGGGTGGGCATGAAACAGAACAACATCAAACGTAATAAAAGTCGGGTACACGTTGTGGATATTACACGCTGTTAGAGCTGTACATGCAGCTCGAATCCAGAAATCCTGGAATCGACTCCGATCCGAATCCGGCTTTGAATACGCCGCACGCGTCATTGGCATATTGTTCATGTATACACGATCTGTGTATACATCATATGAATTCATGGATGTAGTTATAGTTATATTGGTTTGGAATACACCACATGCGTATTAAATTCAATTTAAACATGCATTAAATTGAAGAAACGGTGGTTCACGCTTGATCTTCATCACATCACCTTTCCTTTCAAATCTTGGTTATTAAACCCAACACACTCCTGATCTCTAAAGTTTTCTGATCAGTATCACATTAATGTAACTTTATAAATGCTGCAGGGCTTCTGCTTATTTTTCTTAGTGTACTTCGCGAAAAGAAAACCTCTGGGATATTGGCTGAATGGCATAATAAAACAGCTAACACGGCTTTCAGACGTTTAAGTGTGATTCGCCTGAAACAAAACAACATAAAACAAAAATGAAAATCGGGGGACACGTTGTTGATTTACACGCTGTTAGAGATATACTTGCAGTTCGGATCCAGAATTCACGGAATTCAAGTGAGGAATCGGTCTGAGATTAGAATTACAGCCAGGATTTTCCAGCCTCTCAACGCGACTGTTGTTTTAATCTTTAAACATTGTGAAATGAAACCTTTCTAATTTCTATTTAAACTCTTCGTCAAATGGAATTTGACGCTGTGGTCGTTTTTCTGTTTCGGAATTTACTCGCTTTGCTTTCAGAGAGTTAATCTTCAAAGTTTTGACAGCCAGCAAGCATTTTTGGCTTCACAGAATCATGAAATGGTTTTTTTTTTTATTTCGAAGTTTTCTTTATTTTTCATCTTAATTTTATTTTTATCTGGTGTTTTCTCTAATCTGACATCATTTTCATCCTCTTTTATACACATGAACTTGCTGTTACTGAAATAAGCCGCTAGTTTTACTGCAATTGATCCTCTGTGTTTTTTAAGCAGCATTCATTCATTCATTATCTTCCGCTTTATCCTCTATTAGGGTCGCGGTGGGGTTCCCCATGCCCATCCAGGGGAGAACGTCTCAGGCGCTGGGCAGATAGACCCAGGACAGGGCGCCAATCCATCGCTAGGCACACACTCAGTCACACAGACACACTTGACTTGATCCATGTTTTCCGACTGTGGGAGGAAACCGGAGAACCCGGAGGAAACCCACGCAGACACGGGGAGAACATGGAAACTCCACCCAGATAGGGATTCGAACCGGGAATCCCTAGCGCTGAGAGGTGAACGTGCTAACCACTAAGCCACCGTGCCGCCCTTTCAAGCAGCAATTAATATATAATTATTGTTGTCTATCAGTATGTAATGAATGTCTTTGGAATCGAAATGGTAAAAAAAAAAACCTCATACTATGAATCATGCTTCACTATCACAATATCATTATGTAAATTATAATTTACATTTTGTAATTTCTTGCTATCATAAACACTATGTCTCAGAATGTGGGAAGGGCCAAAGTTTTGCCCTCTAGCTCTGCAGGTATCGGGTGTGGTAGCTCAGTGGTTAGGGTGTGGGGCTGTTAGTCTACAGGTTGGGGGTTTAAATGTCACGTCGCTCTGTACAACAGAAATCATTTTAAATCTATGTGTACATTATAATCTATGCATCGCCATAGTAATAGTATTATTGGTAGTATAAGATCCCTTTGATTTACAGCAGCACTGGAGCAGTGCAGATTTATATATATTTATATATATATTTTCCCCCTAAATTCACTATAGTGTCATTTACTAAATTGTGATGACCTATCTAATATTAGTCACCACAATTTCATAAATGCGACTATAAAGAATTTAGGAAGAAATGCAAATACAGCAAACTTTAAAGAGCTGCTTGGAAATGCTTTTAGTTCCTGTATTTCTCTATCATCGAGAAGCCCGTGTAAGCTCTTCGCAGACTGCTGGGCCAGTATTACCTCGATAATTGGTGAGCTGAATGCACTTTGCACGGTGCTAAGTAGCACCTCTGGTTGTGAGCATTATGATTGGCTGCCTGTTGAAGCCCTACAGCTGTTGTATGATGTATGCCAATGTATGGCAGAATATGAAAAAGCCATACTGTGAGGCGAAATGAAGGCATTATACCACATGAACAGTCATGTTGCCAGTCACTACACAGGTTTATTATTCTTGAACAGCTGGCTCCCATAGCATTGTTAGGCCAGTGGCTCAGAGAAACTGTGTGTGTTGGTGTGTGTGTGAGAAGCAATGCGTTGCTTTAGTCATGCTGCAGTGTGGTTTTTACAAAGCCACACTGGCAGCAGCTTAACTGTGTCATTGCTTTTGTTGTTAGTATTGGTCTTGTGACATGCCTGGTTGCCTGGACAGCCTTTTAACAGTACACATGTTGGTTACTCTTAAGTAACTTGTGTGCTTTCTGATCTATTTGATGCTGCACAGCTTTGATATCATATTATTAAGCTTATTGATCACTTTAAAAGGACTTTGTATTGAGTTTACTTTCACATGTGGGTAACAGTTTCATGGTTCACTGTTGTTTATTCTGAGAAACATTTCCGCACTCTCTAGTTGTATGGGGTACAGACTAGCATTACTGTAGCTATTCTGTCAGCTGGAACCAGTCTGGCTGTTCTCCATTGTCCTCTCCTAACTACAGGTTTTTATTTTGTCTGTAAAACTGCTATTCACCTCCTGCTTCTTTTCTGTATTACACTATTCTGAGTAACTTTAGAAACAGTTGTAGACAAAAATTCTAGGGTAGCTGCAAATATCAAAATATATATAAACCAGTGCATCAGGCATCAACACTCATCTTATTAGGGCTGCACCTACCAGTTACATCTTGTATCGATTAATCTTATAAATATTTTCAGCTACTTCACTTATTATAAGTTATAAACATTTAGTTCATTTATTCATTATCTTCCGCTTTATGCTATATTAGGGTCGCAGGGGGGGGTCCCCATGCCCATCCAGGGGAGATTGCCCCGGGCGCCGGGCAGACACACCCAGGACAGAGTGCCAACCCATCGCTGGGCACACACTCACACACACAAACACATTGTCATGGGGCAATTTGGAGAACTCAATTGACTTGATCCATGTTTTTGGACTGTGGGAGGAAACCGGAGAACACGGAGGAAACCCACGTGGCCACAGGGAGAACATGGAAACTCCACCCAAAGGCGAACGTGCTAACCACTAAACACTAATAAATGTATTTATAAATCAGTGCTTGTTTTTTTTTTCACTCTAGTGTGTTTGTAACCATTTTATAAAAGCAATGGGGTGAATATTAATTCACAATAACACACACCCACTTGTGCCTTATAAAAAGGGTTGTTTGTGTGTTTGTGATTAAAATAATTGAGTTTGTGTGTGTGCACATGTTCATATTCCTATATATTAAAATTTTCTTTTAAATACACCATTTCTACTTCAGGATATTATTGTGTGAAAAGAAGTTTGTGTTAACTGGGTCAATGTGTTTTTAATGGGAGCGAATCAGTGGTAAATGCATTTTTAAATCAGTGTAGCACAAAACACGATTTATAGGCTGTAACAACAAACTGCTTTTATTCTCTCTCGTGATTTTCAGTTGACTTTAATAGATGTGTAATAAGACGGCTTATCAACCATGGTAAATAATGCCTTAACATGGAGTGATGAATATACAGGTATAATTCAATTTTAAATTGACAAACACATTATATATGTTAAAAATCCTTAGAGATCATGCTGGCATGAAGAAAACAGAATTTGTTTAATGATGCTGTCAAGTGATTTTTGGCTCTACCTGTACCATGTACATAGTAGTTGTACTTCTGTGATGAGCCGTCTCCACTATACAAAGCTTACAGAGTGTTACATGGTTCAGTTTCGGTCCATAATATAGACTTCAGATGCACATAGGCAGAGCTTTTTAGCAGCAAATTGTTTTTAGATAAATCTATGCATGCAGTTAAAATAGCATGCTTTTTCATGAAATAGCACATTGTACTGTGGCCATTCTCACCTACTGCTTTTGCATCATGTGTAGTTTGATAATAGGAGATTACAGACACAACCCATGTTGTCATCTAATGGAGCCTTCTTCATGATGGGCTGATGGACAATATGCAAATTAAAATATTTACATAATCAATAAATACAACCTACCACACTCAGAAATTACTGCAATCTGAGACTGGTTTCCCCAGTTCTGAAGGTTGGTGTGAGCATTACCTGTATCTGCAATATCTCATCCCATTATATTCTGCTAAATCCTCTACTTGGGTCACATTTATATATATGCCCATCCAGTGTAATTTATATATATATGCCCATCCAGGCGCTTGGCAGATACACCAAGGACAGGGTGCCAATCTATTGCCGGACACACACTCACACTATGTAGCGGCAATTTGGGTGCAACAATTTCACCTTGAATGCATGTTTTTATATTTTGAGAGAAAACTGGAAAATTGTGAAAAAGCCCAGCGGACAGGGGGAGAACATTAAAACTCCACCCAGATTGGGATACGAACCTGCATCACCAGCACTGAGATGCAAACGTGCTTAACACTGTGCCACCCATATCTGCAATATTTTCTTTTTTGTTTCTATGCATTGCCCGCCACATGATTGGCTAATTTAGATAATTGCATAAATTTATGTATGAGTTCCAAATAAAGTGGTCTGAGTGTATGTCAAATCGGACATTCAAATCCAAAGCCATGGAAATTAATGTGGATCTCATAATAACAACCTCCGCTCTTCTGTTAAGGCTTTTAAAAAGATTACATCTCATTCAACAAATGTATAAAAGCCTGTAAGTGCTGTAGTGCATTATCCTGTAATGAGTTCTAACCTAATTCCTGAAGTAATATGCTATTGATGTGACCACAGAGCATCTACTACAAAGAAATTGGAATTACTTAATTCTCAGTTTTATTAATTATTTAATCAGATGTTCAGAAGCTTTTTGCCTTGGAATTTAGTTTTATTTTCAAAAGTTATAAATAGAAATGTTTTACAACCTTGGAAGTTTCTTTGAAAACATTAACCAGAAACGTTTTATTTATGCTTATTTGTGTATAACTTAAATTCATAATTTAAAATACTAGGTCTGTAAGAATACGATTCCCAATGAGCACTAAACTTGCTGTGGCTGTTTTTTTTTTTAGATGGCAGAAACCAGTATCCTGTTACTCAGCAATCATTGTTCAATTTAAAAACTGGACTAGATTATTTTTTTATTATAGTGTTTTTGTAACCATCTTATTAAAGCAACAAGGCACTTGAGATTATTGTGCATTATTGTGAATAAATCACAGGAAAGAGGTGTAACGGCGCTCTGCCTCATGTTATGCTTAATACCGCCTCTTTCTAGTGATTTATTTACAATAATGCACACCCTCTTGTAAACAATTACTATACATATGAATCCTTAATTAAAACAAAACAAGATTTTCACAAGTAGTTTCATCATTCATTCATTATCTTCCGCTTTATCCTATATTAGGGTCGGGGGGGGGTCCCCATGCCCATCCAGGGGAGAATGTTTCGGGCGCTGGGCAGATACACCCAGGACAGGGCGCCAGTCTATCGCTGGGCACACACTCACACACACACACACACAAACACACTCTACATGGGGAAATTTGGAAAACTCAATTGACTTGATCCATGTTTTTGGACTGTGGGAGGAACCCGGAGGAAACCCACGTGGACACGGGGAGAACATGGAAACTCCACCCAGATGGGGATTCGCCCATAGTTTCATTATTGTTGGTGAAATAGAGTGTGTGTGTGTGTGTATGTATGTACATATATATATGTATCTATATATGTATATGTATATATATATATATATATATATATATATATATATATATATATATATATATTATTTTTTATTTAGTTTTCATATATAAAATTACTTGACTAAATAGAATGTATATCTTATTTTTTCAGTAATTAGATTTTTTGTGTGCATTAGATTATTAGGGTATATTAACATAAGATCCATGGTAGCCATGTTTACTCAGTTAAATGTCAGTGATTTCCTGCTTTTGAAGTATTTTTGGCTCAGTAACTAGCAAGTTTGCAGCAGTGTAAAGCCTCAGCGCTGCCATCAGATAGCCTGCCAAAACAGGAAACTTCCACCACAGTGGTATGCGTTGAAGAATGCATGCTTTTATACATGTGAACAAATCTGGTCTGCATTAATTTTGCTGTGTCATAATTTCATTCATGTAGATTAATTAGATTGCTTAAATGAGATTTGCTACATTTGATACACTCTAGGTGCATCTTATGTATTTTAAGCCTTTGATAATTTAACTCCCATTAAAAATGCTCAAACATAACATTTTTTGTTTATTTATTTATGTTTTATCATTAGGGGTGTAACGGTACATGTATTTGTACCAAACCTTCATGGTACACGGAACGCAATTCAGTGCACGCAGTTGCTCATAAATACACCGTACATTGCTCCTATTGGATTGTGAAAATATCAAAAACCATAAATCGCAACTAATTTCTACATGCTGCTAAGCCTGCCATGCTAAGTGTAGCTAAGTTTAGACCCTGAGTATAGCGAGTGGAAAGGATATACAAAAGTTAAAGGATGTGCCTGCTTCATTCAAATCATTTTACGGGGAACCAAAAATATAGAGAGCAGTTGTGTGGGAAGATTTTGGGTTCCCTGTAAATTACAACAGCTCTGAAGCACATGGGTTGGATTGAATAAGGATGGATTGTCGCCATTGCAAAGCAGTTGTGGGATCTGTTCATGGCAAAATTTGGAACGTGCAAAAGCATGTTTGGTGGCATCATCCACATGTGTGTTCCTGCACCCCTGAAACTAATCTCCCCTGCTTTAAAGCAGCCTCTAAATGTAAAGTCAGACAGATCCAAAACCATTACTGATGCAAGTGACATGTTCCTTTCATCAAATTTGTACCAAAATGTTGCGTCCACACCGTGAATTTTGTTTACCATTACACCTATATTTACAGTGTAATACTTTTGATAAAGTTACCCATTGCACTCAAAAGAACTGACCAATTTACCATCAGCTGAATCCAGTGAAAAGTGAAAGCACTTGTGGACCGAAATGTTTATTAAACCAATAAATAAAAAGCTAGAAGTTTTATAATTTTTTAAGTGTAATGATTTGATATGTGTGATAACAAGGCATTTCTGTTGGTGTACAATTCTAGCACTTCAGGAATAACTAATGCGTCAAAAAGCTGTATGTAGGACCTAATTAAAAATTGTCATGGCAACATTTAAGCAAGGGCGGCACGGTGGCTTAGTGGTTAGCATGTTCGCCTCTCAGCGCTAGGGATTCCCGGTTCGAATCCCCATCTGGGTGGAGTTTCCATGTTCTCCCCGTGTCCGCGTGGGTTTGCTCCGGGTTCTCCGGTTTCCACCCACAGTCCAAAAAAAAACATGGATCAAGTCAATTGAATTCTCCAAATTGCCCCGTATAGAGTGAGTGTGTGTCCAGTGATGGATTGGCACCCTGTCCTGGGTCTATCTGCCCAGTGCCCGAAACGTTCTCCCCTGGATGGGCATGGGGAACCCCACCGAGACCCTACTAGAGGATAAAGCGGGAGATAATGAATGAATGAATGAACATTTAAGCACCAAACTATGTCGGACTAGTTGATGACCTTTTTAAGCTCACAAAGGGATGTAGTACAACATGTCATTGGAAATTTATTTCCTTCATTTCTACTTGACCATGATTATGACAAGACCTTTCACAAAGACCTTTCCATAATGGAAAAGCCTTACTAATATTATAGAACTACCTCAAATATTCTGGACACTATTATGGTAAACACCAAAGTGACTTGAAATGGATATGTCTAAAACTCCAGGGACCTGCTCTGTTGGGTGCATTACATATACATTATAAGCTCAACAGCAATTTTGGGACACCGTGGTGTTACTCTGTTGGCTCCATGTTTGGCAGCTGCTGTAGAACCCCACAGTTGAGTTGGTTAAAGTAGCTGTCAAATATGCATATTCAATGTATGAAGTAGGCCCCTTTGGACAGCCTTTGGAAAGGTAGCAATGGATGTATTGACACGATATCAAGGGTGCGCTTTAATGGAGATTTTTAAAATTTTTTCTTTTTTCTTATATTAATACAAGTAAAAACAAAACATTGCTTTTTCCAGTCACCTTCATATTGGTTTCATTGGCTACCAGATTAAGGATTCCTGCCTTGCAGTTGAGCCACACAGACCATTAGCAGAGATATGAAACCTGCTGTAGCATCACAATTTTGACAGCTCCAGACCTCACAACTGACAGCATTGACTTACGTTGCTGTGCTCCAATATATTCTGACTTTCCTGTTCATTAAAAATCAGGATTTAGAACTATGGAGGGCATGATTTGCCAGCAACAGACTTGACAAGAATTGCCAAGCAGAAACATATTTATATATTTTTAGATATATGGTTTTCCCTGAAAGTTTGTGAACCCTTAGAATGTTCTGTATTTTTGGATACTTTGGACCCAAAACTTCATCAGGCTCACACATTAAAGAGTAATCCAAAGCAACAGTGGCAAAAAAGATTTTGCAGTACATAGTGCAGGATGTCATCTCATTTTTATGGACTGATGGTCTTGATTGAAGGTAGCAATTAAGAAGATATACATTTTGTAAAAATTAAAATTAAACAAAACATAAGTATAAATTGAAAAATAAAAGTGATTATTTTCAGTCATTAATTTTTTACATAGGAACCAACTGAAAAAAACAAAAATACCTAAAAGAAAAAGTACAGTGGTGCTTGAAAATCTAAATTTGTACAATTTTTGATATTTATGCTGACATTTCACCTAAAACTTCAGCTGATTTTTAAACAAGTCATAAAAGTTGACAATAGAGTAAAACACGAATTAGCCTTGATTATTTACTGAAGAGAATAATCATATTGTATATACCTGGTTGGCAAAATTATTATTAATATACATCAAAAGAAGAGTTGTTCATTTTCATCAGACTTAAAAGATTACAAAACCAGCTCCAAAAATTGTGCACTTCAATTTATAGTCAGAACATTACTGCAATCCCTAAATGCAAGGTGTGTAATATTCTTTGAGGTCCCAATAGTATAATTTCTAAGCAATTGAAGGATGTTTTTACATTGTCCACCATCAGGAGAACAATGAATAGTAGTGTGAATGATGTTGTGAGAAAAGAACATTTGCCTGTAGTTTATTAAAATATGCACAAGTCAAAATGTTGCTTTTTAAAGAAATTAGAGCAACATGGATAATTTTGTGTTCTGTCTGAAAACAGAAAAATGCTCATTTTAGAATAATCTCATTCTATTTGAGAAAAGCGGCAGTGGTAGTATTATGATTTGGTCTGTTTTGTTATATCTGAGCCAGGATGACCTATCATTAACAGAACAATATATTCTCATTTATTCCAGCAAATTCTGAAGGAAAGTTTTTAGAACATTTGTACATAATCTAACTCAGTGGGTGGAATCCAAACCCACATAGTTTTAATCTTTATAAGGAACAACAGTTTTTCTGAGGTCCTTAGAAATCTTCTTTGTTCACTCTATGATATTCTATAAACTTGTTTTAAAAAAATCATATATTGATCTGTCCTTGTAAATCCTCCTTCATCCCATTGATTTTGAAAACACCAACTCTTTCACCTTCAACTTATCTGCTTGTCCTCAAGGTTCTCATACGTTTGCCATGTACATATGTAATATACTTGTAATGCTGGATCCTTTTCCTTAATCAATCTTTTTGTAATCCAGGTCAAATTTTTAAATCTCATTTGTTTTTATCCAATTTTCTAATTTGTTCGAAAGATTGATTTTTTTTTAGTAGTAAATATAAAACTTCCAGAATTTCAGACATCACTATGGAGATATGAGCTGAGTGATGTGGATAAAACAAAATTTTTAAACTGTAAACTCTAGATAAAACCAGATCAAATAGTGTCCACATTCTTTTATTTCACAGTCTAAAACAGGTTTCCTGCTGCCTCGTTTACAAAATTCACCCAGCACAGTGGTCTGTCCCACATTGGACCTTGAAAAACCCATCTGTCTCCATACCGCTGACATAACGTCACCACCTTTCTTTGGTGTAATTTGCTCATTTTGAGCAGCTGTCAGTAATCAGAGTAAACAGAGTGTTTTTTGGTTCCCCTCATGGTAATGCTAGGCAGTATGGCTTTTCATTTACTATATTGTCTTTAATTGTACATATGGTATGGATTTTTGACATACTGTCATACTTGAGTATAGATGATGAAATAAAAACTTATGACTCATATGGCACCAAATCATGTGACATTGCGAGAGGTGCTGTGGAACACAGTGCAGAATGCATCGAATAACAATTCAGGTACCACAATAGCATAATCTTTGCATGAAACTTTCATTAATTCATTCGCTTAATTTTCTACTACTGTCACGGGGTTGAGGCTCCCTATGCACATGCAGGGAAGAATATTTCAGGCACTGGGCAGATACACCCAGACTGTGGAAGGAAACCGGAGAACCCGGAGGAAACCCACACAGAGATGGAAAGAAAATGGAAACTTAACCCATTATTGGGAATTGGACCTGGATCCCCAGCGCTGAAAGGGAACGAACCACTAAGCCACCGTGCTGCCAGCAGGGAACTTCAGTTGCTTAATATTTAAATAGAAAATGATGGATTTAATGTAAAAAATTAAATGTACCCCATAATTTAATAACTTGTAGATTCACTATTAGCAGCTAAAAAATATTAATAATTTGCAGAAAAAAGTCACATCAAATTCTCACATCGTTCTGACAAAATATGACCCACTCTTGTTTTCATCATTTGCTTAATTTATCATTTTAGATATGTTGAAGCTCAGCCTTTATTTTCTTTTTTCTTTTCTTTTCTTTTTTTTGCGCAATTCCAATTCTGGAAAGCTACCTGAAAATACATACTTTTTTCCTCTAGCCTTTTCTCTTGTGGTCATCAAACATTAACATAACTAAAATATTGTATATTTCATACTTTTTGGAGTTTTTTATTTATTTATTTTTTGCATGGCTCTGTACCTCTTCTTCTAATAGACTACCTCCCTACTACTTAAGACTACACCGAAGCAGCAGTTTTCAGCTTTAAAGAACTTATTTATGGAGGACAAATTAAAGACTTGAGTTGGGCAAAGGCTTACTCAGCGTCCTGTTGAAAACTACAGAGTACATTCACAATGCAGGCGGCGTCATGAAACGCCATCTCTCCAAATTATTATTTTATAAGAGCAATGTTAAGTGTTGGCTTAAACCGTTCTGTTACTCCCTTCACAAATCAGACTGGTTGTATTATTTTTTTTTTTACCAAAGAATAAATAAGTAAGAAAGTTAACCACTTTCTATATTAGTCTGTATATTTAGTTAAATGTTTAGCTTTTAGCTAGAATTTATATTTTTATTCTTCTTCATCAACCTAAATGTCAAACTAAACATGAAAAAAGAAAATCCACATACAATAAAATGGCCTTGGAGCGTCATGTTAAACCCAGTGATGTGCTCTGTCTTGCTGACTCACAGTATGCTCGGATTTCCTGCCTGGAAGAGACTGTTTCCAGCAGCACTGTCTTTTATAGCTTAGCGCAGGGAGGCTGAATTTACGATCTGCTAAAGATATCCCCCAGCACCACCCAGTGCAGACTGCCACATGGTGTGTGGGGGTGGGGTGACTGACTGAGTAATCATGCAAATCAAAAATTTTAAGTGTAGGTCAAGGTCAAAAGACATTTTGTCAGAAATATGGATTATAGTAATCATTTATGTATCTATATCTGATTTGTCATTATGTGACGGTCTATTATATGTTTACTGCTTTTTGGACATGAGTCTCAAAGATCTCAGTCACTAACAGGTTTGCCATAAAAAATGCACTAGAAAGGTAGGTTGTGTGAACAACAGCATCATCATACACAACACTGATTGAACTAATACATCACAGATCAACAGCTGGTGATGCATCACACTACTGTACAAAAGTCATTCCTGTACCCGACTGCTGGAGGGACGTATGCTCTCCAGTGAACCATACGCCTGTAGTACTTGGTACATTGTTTAATTACACTGTGCTGTATTACATTATACTGTTTTCTGTGCCCAAGCCATGGCATCTTTGAACTGACAACAACATAGCCATAAAAAATTTATTGCAAATTACAAAGATGGATAAATTGCTCCATTTTGCCGTTTCTTTCACGTAACTGCTGGGAATAAGATGATGATAATGATTTTATTTAGCTTTTTTTTCCTTGTAAAAAAAAAAAAAAGCTCTAATAAAAATCCAACTAATAAAAAACTACATAGTCCTAAATCAGATATACATATCAATTTTTATGGCCATATGACATGAATAAACGCACACTAATTGTTTCCAAATAATCTGATTTAAAATTTGAAAAAAAGATGTGCAGCGTGTAATTGTGAATTGACCAAGCTATATACTGTATGTAAGTTACACTTCCAAATGCCAGTGAAAATCTCTGTGAACACTATTGTCATGCTTAACCAGTTTAACCTTATTTTTCTTTTGTGTTATAATTCATTTTAAAATGTATAGCAAGCAATCAAATAATGTTGTATTGTGACCATAAAGGAATGAGCAAAGTCTGCAACATTATACCTAAATTAACTTTGGCATTTTAGTGATTATTGGTGTTAATTGCCACCAAAATGCAACAATTAACATTCTGACTTCAATAAAACGCAGTGTCGACTGTTAAAATAAGGCTGGTAGAATATTTTGGCTGTTGGTAGTTTTAATTAAACCATTGGTGTCTGGTAACATATCAGTAATAATATTTTCTGTCAGAATTGTTTTTTTTTTCAATTTGAATTTTGATTATCTCACCTTATGCTTAATCTTAACTTGTTTTTCTGCTTATAAAACAAAGTCCTTTAATATGATTCCCATAAAAGCAGGCCTAACTGTGAAATTTTTAGCATGATCTGCAGGTTTGTAGCAAATGAAGTTGCAATCAGAGTAAAACAAACAAAATTGGTTTAACCTTCATGCAGTCCAGAAATATGCTGTAACTTGCCTGGACACAATGAAGATCAGACACATGACGTGCCAGACCCAAAATGAGTTCATTATAGGTTGGATTGTGGAACCACTAAATGATAAATTCACTCTTTTTGGATTTGAGGGCCACCAGCAAAAAAAAATTTCAGGATGACATAATTTAACTACAGAGTTAATGGCATCTCTGGCCCATTCCTCGAGTGCTGCTGCTGTTTAAGATTTTTCTTTTTCATTCTCTGAGCCTATTACTTTAACTGTAAGTGTCACACAGACACTTACAGTTAACACAGCCAAGCCACATATAACTCATTACTTCACCTGCTTTTAGGCTCTGCCTTTCATTCCTAAATCTGTATTTAAATGCGGTTCCACTTACTGTATGCCATCTAGTGATGACTGATAATTCCAAATTACCCCTGGTATGAATGAATGTATTATTGTGATAGTTTAGCTACACTATGATAAGCTATTGAGGGTTAAAATAAATTTCTTAAAATGAACTATAGTTTCTATAGTGCTTAAGGTTATGTATACAGTAGCCATTTCAGTACTTATGGAGCAGGTTTATGTTTCAGTTGGTAGTTTGATTGTTATTGTTACCCAGGGTACAATTAGCACTCAAAGCATACGCTCTCTATTCCTTTATGATCTTTTGTTAAACCCAGGATGCTTCATAGGGCATCACTTATTTCTTACACTGCTCTGCTGGGATTTTGACTCTTTATCTATTCTCTTCCAGAGTTATGTGACTGATGTGGGTGTCTTGGCCCTTGCCATTTTATGTTCAATGTTTTCAAGGAATTTTCAATGTTTTGCTGTGTGACAGACAGGGGACATTGTCCTGCATGAAAATTACTGTCTGAGTGATAAACACAAGAAAAGAATCATGTGTTGAAGGTTCTGATACACACTTGCATTCACTCTGGCATAGCTGTATGAGAAGTCCAGGTCCTGCTGCTAAAAACATTCCCTAAAATATGACTTCCACCTTTCACTGACTTCTTTACACACTGTGTGTTCAGTCTTTTCCTAGTTTGTAGATGAACGTAATGTTTCCCATCAGACCCAAATAATTTAAATGTGCTTTCATCACTAAAACTCTGGACCGCTTATCTTCTGTTGACATAACATGCTCCTCAGCAAAGCTTTGGGGAATGTTTTCAGCAGCTGGAGCTGGACCTCTCATACAGCTACTTGGCAGAGTGATTCAAAGTGTGTATCAGAACCTATTATTACCTATTAATAATATTTAACTTGCACATGACTGTAAGGTTGGAAAACTAAAACCCATTGTCAAAACATCAAAGTTTGTTTGAAAAAGGTGTACATTAAAAATGTGTCTTAAAGCGTTAAGGTATACATTAAGAAGAATTTTAGGAAGTACAAGGTGAGGTTTAGAAAATAAACCTATTTTATATTCACGGAGCCATAGGTTTCAGACTAAACTGTTTACTTTTAGTTTAAAACCCAATTGTAAAGAATTAGGATTGATCGATTTGTAATATTTCTAATATTTCTTATTGTGCAACTAGAATAAAAATTTCTTCTTATTTCCATTACCTATTTTTTGCTTAATTAAAGCAGAATCATTACAGTCTTTTTGGAATGTTCCGTAGGGTTATGGCTTTTACACCCCCCCCCCCCCCCCGTGGTCATAAGTAAAAGAGATAGAGACAGTTCAGTAAATGTAGGGTCGACACAGAAACACTCTCTCAAGTCATGCTTTTAATTATTTAGTTTGCGGAATACATCAGTATAACATAACTGAAATTGGAAAATGAATACAAGCTTTCAGATATTAATGTCTTGATGCTCTTTAAAGCTGCAGCATTTTACATATTTTAACATAAAATCTTTTATGTAAAAGTAGCGAATGTGCTTGTATGTATTTTATTAATGTTTGTATTTGTGTTTAAGTGAATGTTGTGTATAGAATGCATGTAGTGTTTGTTGCACTTTTGACATTTATGCTTGCATATATACCATATAATCTAACATGAGCTAATGTGTATATTTATTTATATTTATATTTGTGCATTTATGTGCATATTTTTATTGTTCTTATGCTATTGTGTTGAAGTATATGCAACCTGATTCAGTGTGTTTCTGTGTGTGGGTATTTATGATGAAGTGTATTTGCATGTTAGTAACTTCTGTGCGTATTTAGAATATTTGTGTTTGTTTCTATCAAATCAACTTTATCTTTAACTGAAGGTATGTTATGTACACATTATAAAATGCTTTATGAGAACAGTTTGGGGAAGGTCGTACTCTGTTCCAGCATGACAATGCTCTAGTGTACAAAACACATCCATTCATTCATTATCTTACATTTAATCCTAGGATCATGGGGGTTCCCCATACCTATCCTGGGAAGAACATTTTGGGTGCTGGTTAGATACACACACAATTACAAAACTATATAGAGGTACTTTTTAAACTTAAACATGTTTACCTTGAATCTTTGTTTTTGAACTGGGGGGGGGGGGGGGAGACTGGAGGACCATCAGGAAACCCACGCTGACACAGGGAGAACATTGAAACTCCCCAGCGCTGAGAGGCGAACGTAACCTCCAAGCCACCATGCCGCCCAGTGCACAAAACAAGTTTCATAAAAATGGGTGAGTTGTTAGAAGAAAGAAAGGATTGGGTGAGTCCTTCAACTCTGTCAATGTAAAGGACATGATCGCTAAACCCCCAATCCACCAAAGCTGTTACTGTGTGCCAGTTTGCCAGACTCTTACTTTCGGGGTTGCATGACTAACACTGTGTTCTGACCTTGACCCTGATGGTGGATGTACTTATGTACGTATAAAAGCATGTGACATGACATAATGTAGTGTTTGTCATTTAGTGTATATATGGTGATTATATGGTTGCTCACTTTGTCTACTGTTTCACTGCTTAGGGAACACTCTTCTTTTTCACTTCCCAAATCCACAGCACTTAATACATTCTGTTCATATTGAACATTGGGTGTGTCATCTTGCACAGTTCCTTTACAAATCCTAAAGCTCATGTACAACATTTAGCTAAGGAAAACTATTAAAATTGCAACGACGAATCAATAAAAAACAATTATGAAGAGTGTTGATAACGAATTTCGTTATCGATTCGTTGGGTCGCACGATTTCCGCGTTACTCGCAATGTCTTAACCGCTTAAGTCACCTGCAGCGCTTCAACAACTCTGGAAAAAAATAGTGGGTTGAACAGAACGAGGCGGAATCTGCAAAACAAGTTGATAAATCGTACAAATGAAACACAGCCAACGCAGAAAGAAAGCTTCCGTGCGGGAGCACTTCACACTTCACAGAAATAAAGAATGTGGAACATGCGAGCTCTGACAAAATGATTTCACCTGCACGGAGCACCATGGTGATGATACACCACCTAAAACTAAACATGTTGGAGTCACCGATGGGGATGAAGCTTAACAGCAGAGTAAATCACTACAACATCCCGAGTTTCTTTAGTTTTGAAGTGAATCAACGTAATGGTGCACTCACTATGAGACTGGCAGAGCACGCTTCATGATGTTTTTGGTTGTTAACTGGATAATGACAGTGATGGAGAACATGTTACTTTATATTTTCTTTTAATTAGCTTAAGCAGTGTTTAAATGTTCTTTAAAAATACATACAACATGTACACAATGGTGGTAATTAATGATCAAGCTTCAAGTTTTAATTTTTTGACAAAATATGAGTGAAGACGCTGCACTCTATGGGAGTGATGGGGATTAGGTTACATATTACAACTACACAAATTTGTGTAATTTGTGTTTAAGGTTTGTAGTTAATTGCACTTGGATGCCTTAAACTCACACTGTAGATAAAACCAGACATTTATTGACCTGCTTAATAATTCTACAGTGTAGCTGGTTTTCTCCATAACTCATGACTTGTGATGTTCTCATTTGTAAGTCGCTTTGGATAAAAGCGTCTGCTAAATGACTAAGTGTAAATGTAAAGACATGGGGAAAAAAATTATTTATCCGATGAATCGATTCTAAAAATAATCGTTAGTTGCAGCCGAAAGTGAAAGCAAAATACACAAGATGAGGCCAGAGACTCTGAAGAGCTTTGTCTAAGGAGATATAGAATATTCGTTTTTACTAGAATAAACATTTCACTGTCTGCTTGGACCTGAGAAATATTTAGTATTTCAAGTGGTGGTGTTTGTTCAGATTAAACATTTTAGCCATGCATTTTGTTTTACGAACCGTCAAAGTACCATTTTGTGTACCCATAACTATATCGTGTCTTTATTTCCCCTTTTTGTAATTACCCTGACTGGTTGCATTTGTATCATTTTATTACAGTTCTGTTGCCTTGTACCGTTAATATAATGTACACCGATTTCACCTCTGGTGTGTGATTTGTCACATGGCTCTGTGTTGTACTCTTACGATCAGTCAAACCACAAAAAATGTGGTTCCTTAATGTGTACTGGCTTTAGCAGTTACAGATTAAACAGACATTACATTACACAAACATCACCCCTCTTTCCATCATGATTGTATATTGTTCTAGTGAGGAGGACATAAACCAAGTTACCGATTTGTTGTTTTAACTGTTCAAACATGTTTGTTAATCATCAATCAACAAGACTTGTCAACATTTTAATTTCAAGTAATTTATTTCAATAGCGCCTTTTACAATAGTACATTGCCCCAAAGAGCAAGCCGAAGTGACAGTGGCAGGAAAAAACACCCTCTTGTTTTGTTATTTTAAGGAAGAAACCTTGGAAGGACCAAGACTCAGTGGGGGAATCCTCTTTGAGCGGCAGCATCAAAAGTGTAGGACAGCCATGTACAGGTTCTGTGATGATCAGGTGTCCGTATTTAACAATTAAAAACTATATATGTTTATTGAGGGCATCCAGCAGGACTGCCAGTCCAATAAAAATCCACGTTCCAGCCAGTAATTGTCGTATCCGCAGTGCTTTGAGTAATAACCAGAGTTTGATTGACACAGTACAGCATGTAACTCGGGCATAACTAACTAGAGCAGTAAAACTAAGAGGAGCAGATATTGCAGACTCCACTTAGTTGAGAGCGCTACCTGGAACAGCATCATTGAGGTAATAAAAGCATGAATTAGTTTCCCTGCATCTTGGCAGGAGAGAATATTTCTTAGTTTCGAAATGTTGCAAAGATGAAAAAATGCAACTATTTTAATATCTTGAATGCAGTCCTCGAGCTTACTAACTGAACGAACATCATTAGGGTTAGCTGAAATGTATAACTTTGTATCATCTGCAGAGTGGAACCTAATTCCATGTTTATGAATAATTGATGCCAATGGAAGCATATATAGGGCAAATAAGAGTGGTCCGAGAACTGACCCTTGCGTAACGCCATATTATTACTTTAGCAAGATCAGAACATTGATTTTTTAACACAAATGATGAACTGATCTGTCAGATATGATTTAAACCACTGGAGTACAGAACCTGTAATGCCTACAGTGTTCTCTAATCTAACAACTATGATGTTATGATCTATGCTGCACAGGATCTAAAAAGACAAGAAAAGAGATTTGGTTATTATCAGCAGACAGTAGTAAGTCATTAACTACTTTAATTAAAGCTGTCAGTGCTATGGTGAGACCTAAAACCTGATTAACTTTATGAATGTTATTAGCTAGAAGATGGTGATTTAACTGGTTAAACAATTTTTTCCCCAAGATTTTAAAGACAAATGGAAAGTATGATATTGGTCTATAGTTGGACAGTATTAGAGGATCCAAACTTTTTTTAAAGTAATGGTTTAATAACCGCACACTTCAGATTTTTGGGGACATAGCCTATTTTAAGTGATGAATTTATAAAGTTTATTAAAGGCAAAGCAATATTTGGTAGGACGTCTTTAAGGAGATTTGTAGGTATTGGGTCTAACAGATATTGTCTTTGATTGTGTAATTAATGAGACAAGCTCTTTTTTAGATATGGGGTTAAAGGTATTTAACTCTTGTACTATATCATTTTCTGTAACACTTTTTTTCCGTATCATTTTTTCAGTAACTTGTGAGTTTTCATTACGCTACACAATGCATTACACAGTTTGAGTCTTATGTTTTTAATTTTATCAATAAAATTAGTAAAATCGTTGCTTTTGAACTGTGCGTGAATCTGATTGAGTAGCACTCTGAGATAGTTTGGCAATGGTTCTAAAGACAAATCTTTGGTTGTTTTGTTGTTCTCTATTAATTTAGAACAATATTTAGTCTCAGCTGCGTTAAGTGCATGTTTATACTCAGTCATACTGTCCTTCCATGCAACAAGTTTGTCTCTTGTAGACATACTGGATAATATGCACTTTATTGGCAGCTTAGCTGTTGATGCTCGTTCTGTGGAGATTCTACTCAGCAATTAGTTTTGTGCACGCTTCAAATAAGAAATCTTCATCAAAAGCTACATCAAAGTTACAATTTTCTAGGGTGGCTTTACATGTAGCATAAATAATTGTTTATGTTTGACACATTCTCACCTACTGGAAGTATCCCATCCTAATTTTATTTGATTATTAATTTCTTACCAAGTGTTTTAAATCTAAGATTCTGTTCAGTTGTAGATTTGTTACAATTGAAAGGAAAATAAACAACCTTCCCTGAATCTTTAATGCTCAGTTTTAGCACCAATCAAGTGATGGCAATGTCATCATTATGCCCAGGTGTTCTCTGCGAATTCTCCCCTTTTTTTATTTTTTATTTTTTTAATTAAAAAAAAAAATAAATGTACTCCTATATTTACAGACATTTTGCCAGAAAGTAAAAAAAAAGTGTTTTAAGGTTCTGTTTAAATCATCTTGGCATTTGTGCTTTGTGGTCTGCCATGTAAATGGATGTTAGTCTGATATATAGGATTATATAACACTCTGGAACCTTGCATTTAATTGTCAGTTTGAGTTTACTCTGCTCTCTGTACAAATAAACTGAATATGAACTCTTTGCATCCTGTGCCTTACCCAAAACATGTTTCCGGGGCAAAAGTTGATGAATGTTATACACCAGGGTAACAATCAGTATAGAGGAAAAGAAGTAGGTGGAGAATAGGTGCTGGACTATGTACTGTAAGCAAAAGTATTTTGCCACCTAACGATCATGTCTTTCATTTTCATCATGTTCAAAACCATTTGCAGTAGAAAGATGTGTACATGTTTCACTGTGAAGATGTTTTAATAAACATTTATTTTTTAAATAAATTTGCATTTAATACAAGACCGGACTCATAGTCAATATTCATTTTCAGTTGACATGTACTGTTTAACTTTGTCTGGAAATAAAGTTGTCTGGAAATTTTTTTTATCATTAAATGTTTAAAATGGAATTTTCATTTAGTTATATTGGCTTTTAGGGCCATTGATTTGCATTTTCCAGACCTTTTCTTTAGTGTCTTTAGTTTCTTAATTAGGAATCATTAGAATGAAGATTTTATTCTATCCAGGACCCGTAACGTTGAGTAATTGGCAATAGCAGGGGCTTTGAGGCAGTATTTGTAGAACTTGTCAGTGATGGGTTCTTTGAAGGGCCATTCCCAATCTCTTGGCTCTGAGTAAGTTTGGCATCTCTGTAATGCATTCATTAAAACTGCATATTTAACTTTTTTTTTTTTAATGTCTTTCGTATGCTGGGTAGCATTAATGTTGCCCCTATCTGGAACATGTTGTAGACTCCTGATGGATCAGATCTGTAGTAAATTAGAATTCCATTTGCACCTCAATTCCGCACTATAGTCTCAATGTTGTTTTGCTGTAAATGTAAACATGAACCAGACTGTAGCTGAACATTTTGTCTAAATTATAGTCAATGTAGTGAGTTTTAAGTGGGTGGGCTGAGTAAGCATTTATGTTAATACATTTGTTAATTTGTTTAGACAACAAGTCAATTAGGGTGCTTCTTTAGGGAGGTGGGTTTAAAGCATTTCTTACAGCAAGTTTTCCTACTTTCCATAAAAGTTGGCTTATAAATCGTAGCTCCAACCTCTCCCTCTCTCTTTTATTTATATATATATATATATATATATATATATATATATATATATATATATATATATATATATATATATATATATATATATATATATATATATATATATAAACAAAAAAACAATCTTCGCCCTTGTGGTTTTCTTAAGAAAAAGTTTCACAGGATGAACCCAATAGTAAAGGAGTCAAAGTTAATTTATTTATACAGCACTTTGTTTACTGTAGTACAGTTGTCTTAAAGCTGGGTTATAGTGCTAAACCTGAAACACTTTGGACACTAGTATTGGGGCAGTTATAGGCTTGTGTTTAAGGAACCAGCCTCGCGACTTTAAGGTTCGCGACTTGCGACTGGTTCGATTCCCGCTCCCACCAATTACTATGGCTGAAGTGCGCTTGGGAAAGGCACCCATCCCCAATTGCTCTGCAGGCTCAGACCGCTCTAGGCGTGTGTGCTTACTTCACCAGTGTGTGTATATGTATGTGTTTCACTGCATGGATGGGTTAAATGTGTAGGAAAAATTCCTCTGTGTATAAGGACAGCTGGCAAAATATATCAATTTATCACTTTAACCCCCAAAGGTTATCATTGTTGTTACTGTTGTTGTAGTGCTCTGTTATGTGTTATGGATAAGAAGCTATTGAAACCTTAAAGGATAAGGCATTGTTTAGAATTCGGGGGGGGGGGGGGGGGGGGGGGGGGGGGGGGGGGGGGGGGGGGGGGGGGGGGGGGGGGGGGGGGGGGGGGGGGGGGGGGGGGGGGGGGGGGGGGGGGGGTTTTTTTTTTTTTTTTTTTTTTTTTTTTTTTTTTTTTTTTTTGCTTATTTTGATTCATTTGTATTTGCTTAATATGCTCATGTCACTCACTGACGTTATTCTGTCACATTTTAAGTCTTATGATTATTGGTTATTCACAGTTTTATAATTGACCTGTTTTCTGTAATTCTTAGGCTGTGTTGAATTCACAGTTGTTGTCCATTCGTCTTCCTTGCTCCTTTTCTTTATTGATGCATCCTGTGTGCTGCAAATTTGGTGCTTTTTAATTTTTTTAATTGTGCCAGTGTTTTATTACTAACTTTTCCTCTTCACCTCAGGCTGTCTGCAGTTCTTAACTGCCACCCGGAGGCAGCTCGTGACAATTAGTAAGTAACCCCCCAGCAATTTGGTATTTATATAAGGCAAGGCAACAAATCAGATCAAATGCGGAACAATTTGTGTTCTGCTTAATCAATGTTTAAATAAACCAAAAATCTTAATCTGTTGTGGCTGATAAATTTTTTTCTGTTAAATTATTCAGTTAAAATGCTGGATAAATCAAGGGTTATCCTCTTTGATCTTTGCTGGAATAACACTATCCCTTTTATTTCCTGTTGCTTAAATGATCCAAGCATTCTGTTCATAAAGGAATGCATTACCTACACTCAGGGACTTCTCCAGACTGGTTGCTTTCTGGGTTGTGTTCACTGTTTAAAATGAGACTTTACTGTTTAAAGTGATGGAGCTGTTAAAAGAGTCTTGAGTTGGATTGAACCATTGATCTTATTCTATATTTATGAGGTATATAAATACCATCTGTACTGTCTGTGCATTCTGTAAGGGCAAAACTACATCTATCAGTATCCCTTTGCTCAGAAACTCCATCATAGAAGTATAGATCATTCTGCAGCTCAGAAGTAGAAACAATGTTTCCACATGTGCTTTGCTACATCTCCTGTTGCCAGTAACGTTTCTTTCACAACACTTTTTTTTTATAAATAGAAAACTCAGATGAGTGCTCTGCCAGCCGCATAAATGCAATCACACAAACTTGTTGAACATTATTATTTTAATGATACTAATAAATTATTAAAACCCCTCACCACTCATGCGCGCACACACATTGTGACCATTACACGGGCAGGTGCTGAAAAAACTTGTATGTATGTATTTCGTCACTTTAAAGAGTTTGTGCATCGAAGTCTGAATAGGAACCCTTTTGTTTTGAATTTGGTTATGTTATGTTATTAAATTATAACCTATAGAATATCTTTAAGTTATATAAATGCAACTTAAATGAACAAAGATCAACTATCAAGAATGGGATGGAAGGGTGAAGATTTAGGCTTCTTTTCCAGCCACAAGATTTATTCACTGAGACGACTATGGACACCTCTATACCAAGTGTGAGTTCATCTATACTATAGCTTAAGCTTTGCTGAAACTGATTTAAGCAATAGGAAAAGGATCCCAAGAACACCAGCTAACACTAATCTTTAGAATAGATGGAAAAGAATATAATCAAGGTTTTGCAAAGAACAGTTGTAAACTTAATCCGAATGAAATGCTGCAGCAAAACTGTTAAATGTATAGCTAAAACTTCTTCTTGTTCTTTTTTGTCTTCTTATTGCTGTTAAAGTTAATTCTACAACTGTTGATCTGTGGGGTGTTCTTAGTTATTTAACTACTGAAAGTACTGTTTTTTTAAGCTACTGATAAACCTATAAGCAGTACCATAATCGCATATATATATATATAGATGGATAGATAGATGGCATAACCTCTGGTAAGCAGTTAATTTTGTCATCTACATAAGAAATAATAAAGCATAATGTGATTATTGTGCACACTGAGTTAGGAGTTTTCTCAGGAATGATCATTTTTGGCATTAGGAAAGGGTGTGCAGTGAAGCAAAGTGCATGGCATTACATGAAAAGAAAGAACAATAGGGAGGCCAGATCTGCTCTAAATCCTTGACCTTGAACCTGAATTTGCCATGGCTGAGTGTTGCTACTGTTCTATAGGGTATAAGAAAATGTAGTATCTAATAACCTTGTGCAGTGGACAAGGTAAGGGATAAAGTAACCAAAATAAATAGTAGTTTTTGGAATTCTTTGAAGGTTTAGTCAGTTAGGTCACAGGTTGTAGGAAAATACTATAGAGGTTAAAATGTTTTAGATTAAACACTTTTTGTTGGTACTACAAATGACTGATTTAGCTGTTCGTTACTAGCCTAATCTTTATTTATTTTATATTATAGATATTTTTTGGTTAATTTGAATATTAGGGAATCCCTGTGTATATTAATTTGTATTTCCATTAATGATACGTGATTTAAAATAATGTATTAATACGACTGTAAAACAGAGAGACACAGAGGTGTGCATTATTGTCAATAATGTCATTGCTGGACAAATGACTCAGCCAATCAGATTTAAGGACCGGGACTGCTGGTTCTATAATAAGCAGTAGTGCTGTGTCTGTTCCAATCATAAAAGCACAACACACACTCAGACCCTTATCACATTGATGTTACTGTAATGCTAGGAATAATCCACTACACTAATCATAAATAATAAAATACGCTAAATAATGTAATACACTGATAAAAAATGGTTTGTAGTTGTTCAAACAGTGTCCTGAACGGGGCTAAGAAATTATGCAGAGTACAAGACGGACTACAGTCTGTAGTTATAAAACTACAAGCTGTATTTATATGGTGCTTGAAAATTATTTAAAAAAGACAAAGTCTAAAAACAAGGCATAGCAAATAAAGTGGTCAGTGAGTATATGTAACACTGCCTTATTGAGCATCATGTATGAGAGTACAATTGGGCAATTGGATGTTGTGTAATGTTATTTTACATTTAAGCATAGATTTGTTACAAATGCTCATGCACTATCATACTATTTTTTTGTGCCAATGTCAATAAATCAAATTGTAAATCGGGATGCCATCTAGAGTATATCCAGTGATCATCTCCAAATGATTGTAGCCATGCTAAAGGAGAATTTTTTTTTTTCTCTGAACATACAAATGCTGTGGTTTGAAATATTACAGGATTGCCTTTTAGTTCAGTACAAAGGATGGAATTTGCATCTTTCACCGGGTGATTCTTGTGAGGAAGGGCCATTGTCACAAATTAAAAACCCACGTTTTATATTATTTTACTATTTCTAGCAATTTTTTTTACTTATTATTATTATTTTATATGCGTATCCTTTTATGAAAAAAGTTTTTACTGTGGTAACAGTTAAGGTACAGCTCAGTGATTCACATCTGTTTGCAGATGTTTTGTTCAGCTTGTGCATAGTAAGCACATGTGATGAAATCTGGTCTTTCAACATCAGAAGGACCGATGCTGAATGGAAGCTGCTGATAGAAGTGAGTGCATATGCAGTTTTCATTGATTTTGCTTGTCCTGCACAAACAATACCTTTTTAGAAGAGGAGATTTGTAGATTTATTGATTCCATGCAATTCAAAATGATTGATACAGTTTCTGGACCAAGTTCAGTTTTTAAACAAGGTGTCTAAGACTTCAAATCAACCAATACTTTTAATATTTCATATTATAACTTTTTAAATGTTATTTTTAACCAGTTATTCAATTATATTATTCAGTTTGAAAATATAAGCTACTTACTCAAAAGCCACTTAATAGGGAGATGGCTTTTATTATCTTATGAGCTACTAATTGCTATATCATTATTGTTTTACCAACCTTACTTTAGGTGTTTTAAATGTGTAAAGTTTTATGTAATGTGCTATTTTAAACCCTTTTACAGTGTTGATCCAATAAATTTTCTCCATTTTTATGGCTTTTTTTTCATTTATTTTTAACTTTTTAATACCAGAATAATGTTTTTATATACAGTGTATGTATTTTTTTTTTTTTTATTTATTTATTTATTTTTTTTACCTACAATGTTTTTATATATGAAATTATATTTAAAAAAGCTACTATGCAGTATAGTTAAAAATATTGCATTTTCAAATTATTTAATTTTAATGATTTAGTCTCCAGAATTAATTATGAAATTTATTAAAATAATCCTAGTAAACCCAGGGAATAATTAAATTCCTATCACAAAGCTGGAAGTAAACATTAGATGGGCACATGACCCCTACAATTAAAACCCCATTTCAGGTTTACATATCATTTCTCTCACCGGATTGCACTAACATACCTCAGAGAGCATACATATTCCACAGAAGTAAGCAAAAAGAAAAAAAGAAAAGAAAATGAAGGAGAAACCTACCAACCAGGTTTTATAAGTGGCTGTGCGGACTATGTGAAGCCAGTTGTTCACCCTAGATGTCACTTGGAGGTAGCGGGGAGCATGATTGGCTTTTAGCACCCTGATTCATTGTTTTGGACCCAGCAGAATTGTGACTTATTACACACTATATTCTCCCACCCCATCTTAATGACGCATAGCACCTACAGTATTATAGAAAAAAAAAAAAAAGCGATGCCTGCTTCATGTGATGTGACGAAAACCAAATGTCTCTATCCCAAAATGCAGTGGTGTACTGTTAGGGCCTGCAAGGCCTTCTCTGAAGGTCTAAAAATATCTGAATCACAGACTGATGCTAATTATATTTTGGCCATAAATTCTTATTAAAAAGTTCCAAATAGTCCGTCCGCTTCCTTTCATAGCATTTACAATTATTTTAAATTCATTAAAGAACATATAATGGCTTATGAATCTGCTGTGGCCTCACGTTATCGAATCTACCCCCCACTCCCCCCAGCAGCATATGATGTTGCAGGTTCTAAAGGCACACGTATTCATCAGGCAGCGCTGCGTCATTTGCGTTAATTATCTCTAATCGAAATTCATTGCTGACTGCTCCGCTTTTTCCCCCAGTGCCACTGTGGCACAGTCACAACAAGTTATTTACAACTGCTTTTGATACTGCATTGCTGTGTAATAAGATGTTAATATGTCACCTCTAGTTATGCTCATACGACTTAATTACCTGCAGAGCTAATTAGATTGGTTTACTGCATAATAAACATGTTATTTTTGTGTTACATGTTTTATTTTTTACAAAGCTGCTTACAACTGTACAAATCAATATTATTTTATTTCTTGCCAAATTATATCATAACAGTATTGTGTATAGTTTTGTGTTTTTGAATGTGAATTTAATCCTCTTACAGGTGAGGCTAAATTCTGCCTTTGTTCTCTGTAGAGCTTCCAGAGAACTGGACGGACACACGGGAGACCCTGATGGAGGGTATGGTGTTCCAGCTGAAGTATCTGGGCGTCACGCTGGTCGAGCAGCCCAAGGGAGAGGAGCTGTCAGCCGCTGCTGTCAAACGGATAGTTGCCACGGTGAGACCCCGATAAGATATCATCATGGAAAACAATTGCCACAAATCTAAAGATCTCAGAAAACAGTTAGGGTAAGGTTACATGACTTTGTGCATTTTGCAGACAAGTATTCCAACGTGATGGTTGAGGTTAGTGTACAGGATCTGCCACTATACAGCACCCCTAGAACAAAAACTTTTTCTCCAGGGCCCACATTGGCAACTGTGGTAACCTTTAGTGTAAACCACCAATCTTCAGATTGATATCCATAACCACTAATCTACTATGCCCTGTCAATAATACCTTAAGCTTTCACTGCAAACTTGCATATCTAAGAGAGCAATTGTGAGGTCAGACACGGATAGTGGATAAGATATTCTGGCACACAATTTCCATTCTAGTTAATCACAAAGATGTTTACTAGGATTGCGAGCAAATAATTGTCTAAAATGCATGTCTACATATTTGATTTCATTTTTGTCTTGGAAATGAAACCAAATAAAATACATTTAGTACATTCCAATAACTACCCATATTGCATATTTTAATTGTTGTTTTTGTTTCAAGAATTATAAAAAAAAAACATTCAGTGATTATTGAAGAATTCTGTTAACACAACTTCAGTAATGACCCACATTTATATTTTTATTAAAATAATAATAACAACAAAATAACCATTAGTATAATAAGTATTTTTTATTTATTTTAACATATGGTTAATATCCTTTACCCTGTTTTTTTTCATCTTACAGGCTAAAGCGAGTGGAAAGAAGCTGCAGAAGGTCACATTAAAGGTTTCTCCACGAGGAATCATTCTGTATGACAGGATCTCAAATCAGTTAATAGAGAACATCTCAATTTACAGGTCAGACCTCAATTGTCAATACAAACCAATTCTAGATTAAGAGAAGTTCCAAAAGCATGCTGTGTAAACAACCAAGCAGTGAACTTGAATTTAGCTCCAAAGTTACTTGCACACATAGTAGATAATAGAAACATAAAAAGGGAAGAAGCTTTAAAGCCAGAGGAATGTCAAGTTATGGGAAGTGGTAAGATAATCATATATGTACATAATTAGAATAATTATAATTTCTAATTATAAAATAATACATAATTAGGGAATTAGAGAAAGTCTCAAAAATGCCTGTACTTTGGTGTCAGTGAAGTGTTGGTTAAGTTTTGAATTATATCAAACTACTGTAAAAGAACTAGGTAATGCAAGTAGTAATGAAGGTAAGGATAAGATATTTTGCAGCAAGGAGATGAAGACTGGGCCTGTTTGTTAATGTCCAGTGGTTTAAATTATGTAATTGTTTACACACTTTACACTTTGAACTCCAGCATGAGGGTTACTTTTTAGACAGAAAGTCTTGTTGGACAACATTGTTCTCTCAGTAGCAGCTGTTGAATTTGGGCCCCTCTGAAATCTGCTGTTTTAAAAGCTCATGCATTGGTTTATTGAGCTCTGAGATACTGTGCATTTTGGTTGAAGACCATGTAGTTTTCATGATAAATAGCATTTGTAAGCAATACAAAAAAGGAGTCAAATGTAATAAAACTTGATGAATGTGTTAAAACCTTTAAGTTGTAGGGAGAACTCCAGCTGCAGCATTTAAAACCATTTTGAGTCTTTTTAAATACATGAATGTTATGTTTATTTGTACAAACATTTAAGCATTATTTCAGCTTAAAATTCATACCGCTTTTAGATAAATCATTAGCAGAAAATGGCTTAACAATGTATTGTAAGATCATCATCATTGAAAAAATAAACTGCTAGTTTTAGTAATTGACACACATACTGTTAAATATTAAAAGACAACACAAGTGGTTAATTTTAACATTGATGATCGTCTCATAGAATTTCATCATACAGCTGTTTATATGTGAACCTGTATTCTTGCTGTAAGCCTGTGAATTATGTTCTTATTAAAAATATTAAATAAGTTTAGCAGCTATAGTAAAACTTAAAATTAAGAGTGGTCGAGTAATTCTCTACCACTCTTAGATCAGGACAGTACAAATATTTTATGATAAGTTAAAATAAAAACTGAAGCATGCTATTTACATGTATTTTTATAAAATACACTAATTTTAAGTTTAATTAAGCATTTAGGAAAATATAAAGCCATGTATAACTTCTGTCTTAGATGACCAAATAAGGACAACATTCAATCTTTACATTGAAATTTGTGAACTAAACCCAGTGGTCGGGTGAATGGCTGTGTGAACCTAACATAGTCAGCTGTGGTATGATGATAATTTGCAGCTGTTAAGATGAGGAAACAAAAATATTTTGTTCCTGCACAAGAGAGATAACTATCACCATTTTAAGTTTAAAGATGAGTCATCATGTCTCGACTAAACTGTGGGCGCCAGAATCCATTTTATCATTTATCCAACAAGAAACTCCAACACCTGGAGTCTGCTCTTTGCCAAAAAATTGAGCGGTGTTGGTTTTTTGAAAAACATAATAAAAGTGATTAAGAGATTAATTTTGGGAACAAAACGGTGTGGTTGCACAGTGGTTAGGGTTTTGGACTATCAATCAGAAGGTTGGGGGTTCAAATCCCAGTCCACTGAAATGACCAATGTGGGTCCTTAAGCAAGACCCTTAACCGTCATTGCTCCAGGGGGCTGTAACCAACCCTGTGTTCTGACCTCAAACAAGTTGAGATATTTGTAAGACGCTTTGGATAAAAGTGTCTGCTAAATGACCAAATATAAATGTATGGGTTGAAATACAACTTTCATTTACATTGCTTGTACTGGGATATGTAACTTTTCTGGGCACACTCTGAATCCATACATTTATTTAATGCTTTTCTCAATGAAAACCAATCAACAGTACTTTACATTTTAATCATGGAATTCTAGATTTGATCTCTGTTGAATTCAACTCAGACTCAAACTCAAAAGAAGCTTTATTGGCATGACAAATAATATTTTTGCCAAAGCAAAGTTACAAAATATGAAATACAACAGAAATATATAAACATGTATATACACAACAGACTATATATACAAATTACTATTTTAAAACTATAAAATGGAATACATTAAAATAGTAATGTAGTAATTATATAATATAATAATCATGGTCTGTGTGTGTGTGACATGGTTAACACACAAGAATACTTTAAGAATGTCTTATCTTTGTGCAAATTTAGTATAGAAAAATACATCTAAAAAGTGAAGAAGGCCCTGTAAATGTCAGCTACACTAGTGGAATTAATGGAAATGTATAAAGTATTTTCCCTATTTATTTTTTTTTTTTACATTTTAAGCAATAAACAGGACATACATTTATATTTGATCAATATCCCAAATATCCCATATTTACTTGGTTGGGGTCAGAACACAGGGTTGTTACAGCACCCTGAAGTGATGATGATTAAGGGTCTTGCTCCAGGACCCACACTGGTAACTTCAGGGGACCTGGGATTTGAACCCACAACCTTTTGATGACAGCCTATCAAACCTAACAACTGAACTACCACATGCTCTTATGTATTATGTATTACATGAAACTGTAAAAAATAAAGACCTGTGTGTATGCTCCCAAATCTTTTTAAATTATCTCCACATTTCTACTAAGACACGTAAACTCAGATATGATTATATATATTTTAGCAGAACAATGATACTTGACCTAAACTTTGCTTTCAAATAGAGCGGAAATCATTTGAATTGCCTCTTTCATATCAGATGATTGTGTAACAAAATTACATCAAGTTATCAATTTTATAAGGACTCTTGTTTTCATTGTTTTGTGGCTGTATTTTCAATCACTATAAAAGTGATTTTTTTTTTTGTTGTTGTTGTTTGGTTTACTCTACTCAAGAAATTTTTTTTTAATTAGTTTACTGTATAGAGGTTTTAGAGTGTGTAAAGTCTTCATTTAACAGTTTGATTAGATCTAAAAGAATCTGCTATTTAGTAATTTAACTTTGCTCTGGGTCCATTTTACCCTTCTGTCTGCAGAATCTCCTACTGTACTGCTGATAAGATGCATGATAAAGTTTTCGCTTACATCGCCCAGAGCCAGCGCAATGAGACACTCGAGTGCCATGCCTTCCTTTGCACCAAAAAGAAAGTGGTGAGATTTTGTGTGGGTGGGTGTGTGTGTGCGTGCGTGTATGTGTGTGCGCGCGTGTATGCTCAGTCCTCAGAGACATGATTTTACAACCACTCCCTGTCCTTCCTTCCTATTCATGATCTGACTGTAACTTTGAACACACCTCCTTGAGCAACTGCAGATATGTATAAATAAATTATGAAAATAAATAAATAATAAATAAGTTCTTCAGCTGATTAAACTTTCCTTCTTCCATCGCGTCTGTGTTTTTCTTATGTAACTCTGATCCCTTGTGCAATAAACTACATAAAGTATGAGAATATGTTAACACTCATCTCCTCTTTCTCTGTCTGTCTGACTGTATTTCAGGCGCAGGCAGTAACATTAACTGTAGCCCAGGCCTTTAAAGTGGCATTTGAGTTTTGGCAGTCAACCAAAGAAGGTATGCTGATTTTTAAAACCTTCCAAGTTGTGTCTTTTAGTTCTAGCCTATTTGCTCACTGCAGGTATATGGTAAAAGTTGTGAGTCCTGCTTCTTCAATTTAAAACTCTTATGTATTATTTTAGTAGTGATCTTATAGAGCAGTTAATCTTATAGATTAATTATATTGCTAATGTTGTGACAACAGCTTGACCATTTTTTAATCACATCTATCCATATCTGTGTTTTATATCACATACAGTGGGTTGCAAAAGTATTCATACCCCTTGAACTTTGCCATATTTTGTCACATTACAACCACAAACATAAATATATTTCACTGGAATTTAATGTGAAAGACCAACACAAAGTGGTATACAATTGTGAAGTGGAATGAAAGTTATACATGAATCAACAATTTTTTTACAAATAAAAAACTGAAAAGTGCGATGTGCAAAATTATTCAGCCCCCTTTTCCCTGAGTGCAACC
>JAFMOD010000378.1:878946-891915 GCA_019802435.1 Corydoras maculifer
TGTGACAAAATATGGAAAAGTTCAAGGGGTATGAATACTTTTGCAACCCACTGTACCTGCACGCACGTTTACATATATTTATTTAACAGACGCTTTTATCTAAAGCGACTTACAAATTAGAACCTCACAAGTCAGTAGGAGAAAACCAGCTACACTGTAGAATTATAGAATTATCAAACCTGATTGTTATCTGATCCTGCACCCTCCCCCCTTTTTTTTCTACAACAGGTATTTGTTAAAAACATGGTTCTTCAATAATTTCTTAAAAATGGCTAGTGACTTTGCCTTAGTTCCTCGGTGAGGTGAAATTACCAGGCGGCAATCATCACTGGAGCAAAGTGAACGAGCCGGAGTGTATTTTGAAAAGATAGAGTTAAGGTAAGAGGGGGCAGATCCAGAGATGGTCCTGTAGGCCAGAGTCAGTGACTTGTACTGAAGGCGAGCAGCTACAGGTAGCCAATGGAGAGAAATGAGTAGTGGAGTGACATGAGACCGGCAAGCAACACATTACAATAATCAAGCCGGGATAGGATGAGGGCTTGAACTAACAGCTAGGTAGCATTTTCAGTCAGGAAAGGTCTGATCTTCCTTATGTTGTAAAGGAATCTGCACAAACAGGCAGTTTTGATAAAATGATCAGAGAGTTTAAGTTGGGAGTGTATTGTGCAACCAAGGTTACGGACCGAATCGGTTGGAGAGATTGTGGAGCCGTCAATTTGAAAGCTCAGGTCATGCTGGATTGAGGGTTTAGCTGGGATTATTATGCTAAATTTGCTTTAAGATGACGGGCCTTCATCCAAACAGATATGTCGGTGAGGCATGCAGATATCCGATTTGAGATCATGGTGTTGGAGCAATATTAATGTTACAACTACGATGTACAAAAGAAATGTTTACACATAAGGAAATGATTTGGGTTCTAAACATATTTATGTAGACAGAATGTAATGGCGATAATAATAATTGAAAAAAACCCATTATTTTTGCTGTTGAAGATCTTGCATATTTATTTATATATTTTGCTACCTTACTTTTGGTATCCTGTAACAATAACCTAATGGTACAATAAATTAGAAGGGATATGCACATACTTCTGGTGATGTAATAGAAGTAGCAGGATATTTTCAGCTACTTAGATGTGTCTATTTATGTCTCCTGAAGTAACGTAATCCTTATTTCTCGTATATGCAGCCTATGAACCCCAAGAGATTGATTTTTGGGCACTACACCCTGTGTCTGGGGGTGTGGGTCTGATTATGGTTTGTACACTCCCAAGGATTCCCATAAGTCAGCAGACAGTTCATGCAATTAACTGCATGTGTGAACAGGCCTAGTGGATGTGAGTGGGTGTGGATAGATGTGAGTGCCTGTAGGTGGGTCAATGGTTATATAGGTGTGTTGGTAGGTGTGCGTGGGCGAGCATGTGTATGTACACCTGTTTTACCAATGACAATGATTCATAGATTTGCTTGTGCATGTGAATGCATCTAAGTGTGAGTGCATGCTACTGTGTGTATAGATTAGAGTGGGTATGTGTGTATGCAATAATGTTGGTTCAAAATCTCTGTATAATAAATAATAATAATATAATCTTACAATAATAATAATTATTATTATTTTCATCAACAATAAATATATTATTTTGCTCGAGATCAGCATTTCAACAGTGTTTAATTAGCGTACAAATATTAATCTGTGTTAGAAAATGTAAAAACACTTAAAAAATAAATAATACTATCAAATTAAAGAGCGAACAAGTAGAGCTTTTTCTCTAAAGAAGAAAACACTCAGTAAACTATTCTGGATAGGTTAAATTTTAATGACTAAACTGAACATGTTGGTTTTCAATATGTGCCAAATAAATATATTTATAAACATGAAGCCTAAAGCAAGGTATGTTTTTAGCATTGAAGGTTCTCAGACAAGCATTAAAAAAAGTAAAAGTAATAAAGGTATACTCTACAGATAAACAACAGATGTGTACATTCACAGAAAGAAGTTTAGAGTTTGGAGAATAATGTTAGCTTCTTCTGAACGCTCTTTATTGTACATTTTTCACAACACACCGAACTTTTGCTGTGCTAAATTTTAGAAACATAAAGTTTCTTACTCAGTATTTACTTGCTAGCTTGCCCATCTCCTTTTATCCATTTGCTTATGTCTTTAGAATTGGGCCCACAGCTTTGATTTAAATTCAAAACAGGAATATTTATAGTAAAAACTGCAGGGGGAGAACATGAAAACATCACCCAGATGGGGATTCGAACCGGGAATCCCTAGTGCTGAGAGGCGAACGTGCAAACCACTAAGCCACCATGCCGCTCGACAAGTGTAATTGCTACTACGTACACATTAAAATCAGACTGCTTTAATAAGAAGATTATCTTTGGGTAAGTTAATGTGCTGAACTCAATGCACATTTTCTCATTCATGCAGTAGTTTATTCAGCCAATTGTGTGACAAAAGTTCACTACCTTAAATCTATTTCTGCAACAGAGAAAAGGCACGGGGTCCTATCTTACACCCTGCACAAGGCGCGTCATGATGCGTCATAATATTACACAACCTGTGACAATCTATTTCCATGCCTTTCTCTCTGTCATTTAAATAGCAATGGTACTTGTGAATATTTCTATGCTGATAGGCATCGGGCTCATATTATAGGTCATAAATAGTAAGGTGTATTGGGGCAGGAGAGTGGTAATTGAGGGGGAAAGTTCTTCACCCTAGAGAGGAAATATGTTAAATGGTTTTGACTGTGACATGATTGTTGGAGGCAGGCTGTCTTGTTTTAGTGTTTTTGAAGCAAATAAGGAATTTCAAAAAGCACGTCATGGCAATAATAAAGCAGTAAATGAAAAGATGCAAACTTGTAGGTATGTAATAACTTGTATAACCGCTTCAAAGTTTGAAATTAGATATACTTTTCTGGTCAATAAACTTAAACGAGGAGGAGGAAAAGTTATAACCTCCTCGTTTAAGTTTATTGACCAGAAAGGTACTGTATATCTAATTTCAAACCTTGAGGCAGTTGAGCTACAACAGCCAGTAACAATGGCAGTTTAATATAGTATACCGTGAAACAGTGGGAGACATTGAGAACTGAAGCGATTTCTGTGTGCTAGATGTGCAGTAGAGATGGGAAGAGGAATCACTGCATCGCTGTCCTCCTGCGTTCATACACGCAGCTTGCCATCTTTCTGTGGTTTCTGACGTCTGCTCTTCAGCTTATAGCCACTTGTGTTCCATCCCATCGGCTAAGGACCTCCTATCATAAAACTCTTTTCTCCAATGTATAACCAAGAGCAGCAAGTTCCATGCACTCCATCGGTTGGCCACAACGAGCAACGCCACCCGGCATCTCCCATACTTCTGGCACGCCCTCTGATTCCTCCTCGTTGCCTCACCCACGCTGTCCTGCTTTTTGTGAAAGCTGACAGATGTTGAGCCGAAGATATTTGTTTACCTTATGTGTCCACATCCCGGGTTTTGGCATCCAGTTTTGATGGGACAGAGTTAGGACCCGAGACAGATGTTAAAAGGCAGAGAAATGGGTGCTGCTGCCATCAATCTCTCAGCTGCATATGCACTCACCCCTTATAAAGGTACCAGAACCTCCTGTTTATTACCTCCAATTAATGTCAACAACACCCCAAGGATCCCCAAGGATTACCACTCTCCTGTCCCAATACACCTTACTGTTTAAAATATCTCCCTGACGCCCATCAGCATAGATGTATTTGTAAGCACCATTCCTATTGAAACAACATAGGAGAAAGGCAGGGCATAAGATACCAATGAGCATCGTGATGCACCTTGCGCAGGGTGTAAGATAGGGTCCTGTTTATTTTCTCTGTTGCAGATGATGTGAATATTCAGTGTAAAGGATTTAGCTTTAACCGAAGCCAATTTTCCATTCGCTTCCAAAAATATAGTGTGAGAGAGTTATTGTGTGTCTGGGTCTTCCGACAAAGAATGTCATTTTCCGATGGGTGCCCAAACATTCTCATACAACCATAAATGGCTGTTCCCAAAAAAAAAACTCCAATGTGCCTCATGTTTATTATACATGTGGTACAAATAGAACATGTGGGAATTAGATTGAAACTGGGTGGCTTTGATGTTAAAATCCATAAATCTGTAGCACTTTAAATGTGACTTTTTTCCACTAAATTGTCTTGCTGTTCTATTTAGTATAGCAATACATTTCCTCTTCACCATTTTCCCTTACATCCTTCCATGTGTGATTCTTTCTGATGAACAACATCGGTAATAATAATGCTTAACAGCTTGTTTGGTCAGACAAGTCCAGAGTGTATGGGGATTTCATTGGACAAAAGAGATCAGAGTTTGAAATATTATACACTACAACTCATTTACTGCTCTCTAGTGAATAATGTTGCTTCAACCTCACCGTGGCTCTAATTCTTACTCCATATCGTTCACCACTAGTAAATGGTGGAACAATCTTTCCAACTCTGTCCATAAGACTGAGTCACTAAGCATTTTTAATCTGCCAAATGTAATATAATATTACATTAATAATAAAATTGGGGTGACCGTGGAATAAATACTTATTACTTACAGGAAGATCCTGGTATTGATTCCCAGTTTAGGCTAAAAAGGGTCTGTTTTTATGTCTTTTTTCCTATGTCGTTTTACTCTGGGGGGACACCAAATTGTGTTCTTTTCTGACTTTTTTTCATGGATAAAGAAAAGCGAGTGAAACCAGACCCAGCCGAACCAGTTGGTGTTGAGACACCGAAATTAGAAAGTCTGGAAATAGGAGGTGAGATGGTTACTCTTTTGCTCTCTCTCATTCATTCCTTGTTTTTTTTTTCTTTGTTTAAACAGTGCCTTACTGATGTGAAAAATTGGGTGGTACATGTTGGTTAATGCATTCGAGCCTGGGGATGATTATAGACTGTGATTATAGAGATTATGGAGTGTTGCACCATAATGATTTTCTACACTGCCTAAGTTTGTAAAATAGTATACAGTGAGCATTATTCAAAAAACAAATCCTTACATTTACATTGTGGCATTAAATTGTTACATTATTACAAATGTATAAATATTAAAGATTCAGTTAATACAATTTTTTTGGTTTGTTTTCAAATATTTCAATTAATATATAAATTATTGTGTGTGAGTGAATGTATGTAATTTACCTTTTTTTTAATGTCTTAGCATTGAAGCACAATAAAGTCAATACTTTTTTTTTAAGTATTATATTTGTTATTTTCTATATTAGAATTATTTGTGGCAAACAATTTAAAGAAAGATAGAATTAAGAGGACAGTATAATTTTACTCTTAAATTTTTTAGTCCTTGGACCAGTTACATTTTTAGTCATTCTGTCATGTCAGTGGCTAGCGCTTAAAAAATTGTTTGCATTATTCAAAAACAGTGTTGTAATTAGATGAGCTTTATGATACTCTCTAGAGATATTGCCATCATAAAAAAGGTTTCTTTGTTTTGTTGTATTAGCCTAACCTCTCATAGAACAGTCAAGATCAGTCCCTTCACCATACTCCACAGTAGGAATCAGATTCTTTTGGCTCATCATCTTTTTTTCTTTGCCAAGCACACTGCAAGGCTGCCACTAATCTAATGTTTTATTTATCTGACCATTAAACATTGTACTAGTAGCATTAAGCAAACTCTCAGTATTTGTGGTTGTTTTCTCTGGCAAATTTTCCATGTAATCACTTGCCACTAAGGCTACATATAAATATTACATATAAATTTTGGATGGTGTGATTTTTTTTTTTTTTTTTTTTTTTTTTTTTTTTTTTTTTATATTATAATAATTTATAAATTACTATTAGATTATTTTAATAGTGAGCATTTGGAACAAAACAAATTTTGATTCTCCTTCAGTTTCTATTGTCACAGTTCAAAAAGTATGTAACATTTAATTATTGTCCTAACTGTAAATCTGAACATTTTAAGTGGGAAGCTATTTTTATAACATTGTTTAAAAATGTCTGATTGCTTATCTTTTTTATTTATGACTCACATTTTGTCCCACCGCACACACACATTCTGTGAAATAGAATGTCATGCATTATTACTGCTTAAGAGTTCTAATAAACTTAAAGAAGTGAAATATGAATAGAAAATATGCTTAAGTTTGTGTTTTTGAGAGCTTTTAGGATTGTCTGCTTTAGTACATGATTTCAACAGGATTTTATTCTCAAAATAACATGTAAAAAGAAGTTAATTCAGTGCATGCTGCTTTTCTTATAAAGCCATTTCACTTATCTTATTAATTGTTAACATTGTGGTACATAACCAAACACATGCCCTTTGACATTTCATAGATGCATCAGGTTTTTATTGTGAATTGCATCTTACCATGACTCATGATACGGTATGTAAACATGTAACATGTTTTTACAAAAGTAAAAGCATTTCTAAGATATTTTTTTAATCATCCTATTAGAAAAACAATCAACGTTAAGCACCATATTCATTCATGTGTACTTTTTCGGAGGCATAACACTTTACAGCACTTGAATGTTTGTGAATGAGACATGTTAGCAGTAGCCTTATGAAAGGTCAATAGACATGAGCCATCCTTCACATTCAGTTAATTTTTACAGTGTTTTCAGCATTCCGGTAATGACTTGTAGGTGACTTTGCAGTTAAGTTCTGTGTCAAAATTTGATTAAAAAATGTATTGTATGTAGCTGCTGACTGGACTCATGAGCATAATTCTTGCATTTACATGCTTTTACATTTGTTTGGTTTATGGTTTTGTATTGGTTTGTGCAGAGGTTGCTACAGGGAATCTGTTAAACTTGGAGGAGGGGGCATTCATGGCAGTGGTACACTCAGGGCATGAAGAACCAGACCATGCAGCACAGAGTATTGGAACAGAGAACAACAATACAGTATGGGTAAGTACATACCCAAGTGCACATATACTTACACTGTCCAATGATATATAGCTGAAATTACGTGAACATTACGTGTCATTTGGACAACCCTCCAGTAGAGCTGCAACAACGAATCGATAAAAATTGATTATGAAAAGTGTCGACAATGAATTTCATTATCAATTCGTTGGGTTGCATGATTTCTGCGTTACTCGCATATATACCGTTTACGTCACCTACAATGCTTTAACAACGCTGGGAAGAATAGCGGGTTGAACAGAACGAGGCGGAATCTGAGAAACAAAGTTTAATTCTACAAATGAAACACAGCCAACGCAGAAAAAAAAGCTTTTGTTTAAATCAAAACAAAGCTTTTGTTTAAAACAAAAGTGTGGAAGTACTTCAAGCTTCACACAACTAATGAACGTGTGACATGCAAGTTTTGCGAAAAAGATTTCACCTGACGGAGCACCACAGTGATGATACACCACCTGAAACAAAACATGTTGGAGTCACCGATGAGGATGGAGGAGCTCAACAGCAGAGTAAATTACTACAATATCACGAGTTTCTTTCATTATGAAGTGAATAAATGTAATGGTCACTCACACTATGAGACAGGCAGAGCACGTTTCATGATGTTTTTGGTTGTTAACTTGATAATGACAGTGATAGAATGTGTGTTACTTAAAATTTTTGTTTTAATTATCTCAAGCAGTGTTTAAATGTGCTTTATAAATACATGAAGTTTGTACACAATGGTGGTTATTAATGATCAAGCTTTAATTTTCTGACAAAATATGAGTGAAGACACTGCACTCTATGGCTGTGATTAAGTAATATATTAATTTAGTAATTTAGTATTTTTTTTACACACTATGCTACATATTTTGCCATTGTGTTTGAGATTTGTGTGTAATTGCTCTTTGGGCTACTTGGATGCCCTAAACTCATATTGTAAATAGAACCAGACATTTATTGACCTTCTTAATGAATACAAAAATGTATTTATCCGATTCATCGATTATTCGAAAAAATAATTGACCGATTAATCAATTATCAAAATAATCGTTAGTTGCAGCCCTAACCTTCAGATCCCATTGACATTGACTGCGGTCTATACAAACTTTTCAATTATTTTCACTAGGTGTGAAATGGTATTTCTTAGAATCCAGTTGCCTTTTAAATTAACATCAGCGGCATATGATTTGCATTGGGGTAAAGATTTAGTAATGGCCAAAGAAATTTCTTCACATCTTATTATTAAGATAATGGGCCCTATTTTAGCAACCTTTAGCAAGCAATCAACCACTCACCATGCAGCTTTATTTAGGGCATCTCTGTGTGTCTTAGTTATCGTAGCAGTGGGAAAAGGCATGTACTATTTTAAGGTAAGAGAAGGTAGATCTAGAGATTGGATTTGCAGATTTTTGAATCAGTTGTAGAGGCCTGATTGTGCAAGCTGAGGGACCGGTAAGCAGTGCATTACAATTACCGAGCCAGGATAGGATGAGGGCTTGGACTAACAGCTGAGTAGCATGTTCAGTCAAGAAAGGTCTGACCTTCCAGATGTTGTACAGAAAGAATCTGCAGAAACAAGCAGGTTTAGTGACCTAATCAGATTTAAAATCAATCAATTATGAAACCAAGGTTACGGACCGATGTCTAATATCTTTGTAAAGAGCTGTGTTACAATCTGAATACAGAAGGTTAAGGTCTTTATAGACTAATCAAGATTAAAACATAAATGCTTCAAATATGCTTCTCTGTTTGAAATCCAGTAGATCTGCACTGTTCCTTATAGCTGAACTCCACTCAGGGGTGAGATTTTAAATTAGGATTCTAAGCAGACCCAGGAGAAATCTGAATTCTTTGAAAATAAAACATGACTTCCTACATGAAACTCAGTTGTAGCATCTTGCAGAAGAAGTTTTTTTGAAACATCTATAATTACCATCATTTTCTTTAAATTACAATAACTCCTGTCTATAATGACACAGATCCTAGCAAGGCAGAGGGTTTGGTCAGGAAACAGATGTGCATAAATTATCATCTAACTATATTTGGCAATTGAGCTGAGCATATTTTGTCCATCTAAATAATTCCATTTGTTAATTTATTTTAGGATTACAAACTTAGTTCAGTTAAACTTTGTTCAGTTAAAAAAAATGAAAATATAGCGGTATTATTGTCTGTACATCACCTTACACGTATTAAAACAGAAAGCCATGAATGACGGCTGTAATATTATTAATTACCTAAAAGTACAGAAACATTAAATATTAATGATTTGTGGTTTGTATAAGTTACTTTTTAATTCTCTACTAGGGTTGCAGGGGGTTTCCCATGCCCATCCAGGGTAGAATATTTTGGGTGCTGGGCAGATACGTCCAGAACATCGCTGAGTACGCTCACTCACAAAAACACACACTAAATGGGGCAATTTATAGCATTCAATTTACCTTGAAATCATCTTTTTGGACTGTGGGAGGAAACCGGAGAACCCGGAGAAAACCCACGCGGGCACAAAGAGAACATGGAAAATCTGAGAGGCAAAGATATTATGATAATTTTATTTTTGTGTCTTTAAACTTAGTATTATTGTAAAAGAAAATCAACTTGGTGTCAGGCAGCATAGTGCAATTATAATAAGAGCATTCATTGTTTGATAAACAAAGAAACACCACTCTGTTGTTAACCACACAAGAAACACAGATTTGCCATTGTTCTGATGCAGTTTCAGCAAAAACACTGGAACCATAAATGAGTCTTTATGAAAAGGGAGCACTTTTTACGCTGTAATGAGCAGTTCATGTTCATTCAACAGCAGGTAGAATGAAATTAAACATGCATCTGATTTATTTTAATCTCATGATAAACTACAGAAGTGTTATTTTTATCTTGGATGTCTAGCTAATCTAAAAGTTTGAAAATGCAGATTGTTGTTACACGTAATTTAGAATTTAGTTAGAAATTTACACTCTTCTTTGACTGGTGAAAATTTTAAGCTCTTTTTTTGTCTCTAGTTATTGTTTGTCTAATTCTCAACCAATTCTCAACCAATTAAATCTAATTCTCAAATTCAATAACTGCAGACTTCCAAACTTCTTCCTTTTAAACTTTCTCTCGCATTAACATCATTGCAGAATCTTTGCATCAGATTGTGGTATGGGTTTCCATGGCTAAACAGCTGTATTTAAACCTTTAAACATTTTTAGGCACAATATAGTGGTGTAAAGCACTCAACAAGTACAAAACAAATTGTAAAACTATAATGAATTATGCTTCTCTGTCTGCCAGTAGTCTTATGGATGGGTCTGGATGTTGCAAGGCCAGGGCCAAACACCTGCCTTTCTACATAGTGACAACTATGAAGTTCAGGGATTGAGAAATAAGGTTATGTGTCTGCTCCTCACTGGTTGACCTGAGCCAATTACTTCCAGTAAACTGAACTTTTAATGATTCCGTTATTATGTCTTTGGAACATTTAGACTTTGACTTGATGTTCCTAAGGTTTCTTTGGCATACTGAGTATTGCTGAGTAGTGTCTACTGTACTATTTTTAGGAACAGGCAGTATGTTTTTCTGCAGTTTATTAAAATTTTCTTTGAACTGGATGCTATTAGTGTGGTTAACTAAAAGGTAAACTGTGCACATTCATCAAAGCACATGTTGTATTTGCACATGTTGAATTCTGCTAGTTTAAACCACAAAAGCCACAAATCTTCCTTAATTAAGCCCTAAAGCCTGTGGTGCAAAGAGTGGCATTGTTTGCTCACAGCTAAAATGGTCGTAGTATTCCTTTGCGTGTTGAATATGGTCTTGTTTAGAGATCGGCTTGTTCTTGTGCTGTTCTTGTATGTTTCTTTTGGGTCAGTTTCCAAAAACCACCAAGTGGGGGAATTCACTGAACACTTCAGTTCAACATGAAGGAGTAGAATAAGAAATGTGCTTTATTTTTATGGTTTCCTTTTTCATTTTTGTAATCAAGTTATTGGCTTTGAGAGTTCTGGATGGATTACCAAACATAATTTAATAAACCTGTGTTTCTCTCCATCATGTTTAATAATGATTATAGTCTTTAGCTCTAAACTGCAATGTCTAACCGAATCTTCCATGCTGTGTTAAAGGATAATCTAGTTCAGTCATGTTTTCCAAGCTTTCAAATACCATTCATGTGCAATCACATAAAAAAATCATTTGCATTATTAAGCTTGTCTGTGCTTGTGGATCAGTCCCTTATTATAAGACATTCTTTTAAGTACATCTCTGATGAAAAAGCACTAACTTATTTTATATGAATCCTACAACTATGGAGTAAAGATTAAAAAAAAAAAGATTTTAACTTTGTAAAACAATAGTATGTAAAAATAAATGTATACCCCACAAACTTGAAAAAACACAAAATATCACCAATACCTATTGATGTATTTTGTGATGCAAACTTTTAGATGCCAAATGTGAAGAAAAAATTATGTGATATAATTACAGCAAAACAAACTGAACAGAGCTAATCAAAATAAAGCTGCTCAGGATCATTTGATGGTATTTTTACACTGGCAGACACACAGAATGACCAAGTGTACAGCAGTGGAAAGAAGTGGTACACTTTGCACATAAAACAAGGTCCTTACACACTTATCGTTTTTCTTTTTTTCTAAAAAGTATTTATTTTAAATTCACCAGTTTAGGTGAATCAGGATTTAGGTCTCAAATCTCTGCAGTCTGATGATGCATCACTCACATCAAGGGTCAAATCTGGTAGCTTTGTATCTGACAAACAAAACTAGAATTTATTAAATAATTAAAGCAGATATATGTAATTTGTTATTGTTATATAATTAATTGGCTGTTTAATTTTTTTTTCTCATACAGGAGCTTGAGGATGGTCTGGATGAAGCCTTCTCGAGGTTAGTAGACTTTATTTTTACTCCAAACATTCCTTTGCCATGCAGCTGGGAAAGAAATTACCCAGTGCCACGTCCCACCCACAGACACCCTCTACGCAGTCCGATCACTTTGCATAGACATATGGCAAGAGAAATAGTCACAACACGTCAAATAAGTTACATGAAATCGGACCACAACTGAACAAAACCCCTTCACAGTATCCAACAAAGAGAAAACTAAATATAACCCATTAATATTAAACTAAATTAAACTTGCTCCCTAAACCTACCTTCAATGCCATGTTACATAGCCTGTATGAGCTGGAATGGCAAGAAAAACAAACAACCTTTGCCATGCAGTTAAAAAATTTACTCATAATTAGAAATTGTTTTGCGTTTTGCTTATTTTAATTAATGTTTTAAACAATTAAGTAATTAACTGTAGCAGTAGCTACATCCCCATTTAAAATCTATGTATAATCATATGTCATTAGTGAACTGATCATCAGCCAGTGTATACACAGTAATTTTAGCAGTGTACTGATTTAGAACATTCAGTTATAAATTAACACAATGCCACAAAGAACAGAGATCGGCAGTAAACGAAGAGAAGCAAGTGTTGCTACACATTAATGTGGGAGGAGTTACGATGCCTTTTCTAAACATTTTACAGTTAATCATTTTTCAATGAGAAAGATTTTTCACAAGAGTAAATATCCTATCACTGCTCAGTGAAATTGACTGTGGACCTTAAATGATCTGAGCGTAAACAAACCTGAATAAACTGAAATAATTCTAATAAGAAAAGCTGCCATAATTCCTTTTACCAAATGACATGTAAGACTGGAAATAATGAATACAGGTTACTGCTGAAGTTGGAAAAACTTTAAAATGCATGCACTGTGTATGAATCCATGTGTTTAACTCCAGCAAAATGAGGCCTGGTATTGTCATGTTAAAATATATATACAGTGGGTTGCAAAAGTATTCATACCCCTTGAACTTTGCCATATTTTGTCACATTACAACCACAAACATAAATATATTTCACTGGAATTTAATGTGAAAGACCAACACAAAGTGGTATACAATTGTGAAGTGGAATGAAAGTTATACATGAATCAACAATTTTTTTACAAATAAAAAACTGAAAAGTGCGATGTGCAAAATTATTCAGCCCCCTTTTCCCTGAGTGC
>JAFMOD010000378.1:910341-922518 GCA_019802435.1 Corydoras maculifer
TTGGTGTTTCTAAAGATTAAGCATTAAGAAACTTTTGGATGTGCTGCAGAAGACTAAACTGCAGTCGTCCAAAACTCCTATCATCAATACACGTTCTTGTATTGCTATTTAATGCAACTCGAAATAAATGTTTTTACATTGGAGAAGCTTGTTGCAACTGTAATGCAATGACTGTGTCATGATCAAAGTTATAGGCGGTCGAACAAAATATTAGTAAACCTATTTAATTCATTTATTGAGGCCAGACAGTATGTAATATTTTGTACTTGGAACCATATACTGCCATATACAATCCAGTCATGGCCGGTTGATGGGTAAGTGCTACATTTGCACATAGATTAAAAAATAAAAAAGCTGGATATGTAAATAAGCAACTAGAAGGCTACGTATTATTTTATAGTCAGTTATATTTTAAACTGAACTCATAGTGGACTCATGATAAGTCCTAATAAATAGACACTAATAAATACATACACCCAATTATTAAATAACCATAAAGAATTAATAAAAAATTATAGCTTGTCACGTTTTATCTTCACAAAATCACTGTAGTTACATTTAGATTTTCACTGTAGGATTTTGTTCACACCCATTACTAGCATTAACGTTAATCCATCAGGTTACAAATGTTCTGCTTAAACCAGAAATTATCATTTAAACCCTTCGTTTATAGTGCCTTTTACTATGATCCATAGCACATCTTCGTTTTAAACACAATTGTAAATCTCAATTACAAACTATATATATTTTTTTATTCTTATTTTTTTTCCTCCCCAAAAGAGAACTAGTTTCAGTAACATTTGTGACTTTTTTTTTTTATTGTGGATTTATAAACTAGTGTCAACAGTAGTATTTGATTTAAAAAACACAGTTTAGAGTTTGGCATAATGTTGTAAGAATAATCTTTAATCAACACTCCTGCTTTACATTGCAAGGAACTACCAGCTTAAGAACAGGAATGGTTTACTCTCTCTAGACGAATGGCAAAAGCTAAGTGGGCAGAAGAGACGGCGCTTTGTCCAAGTCCCTCCGATGTTCAAGCGAAGTCCAGTGGTATAAAACAACAAACTTACATGACCTGCCTTGAAGCCTGTTTTAGGCTCTGAATCATTGCATTGCACTTGTATTGTTACTTATTTTCCATTGTAGATTTAAGCTAGTGCTTTTGTTTTGTGTGTCCTTGCTGTGTTTCATTTTATAGATGTTGGTTTGACAGCTGTAGATGTTTTGTGGTGTTGTCTATTTGATCTGTGATTAACATATTAAATTGGATACAAACGCTGACAGTGAGATTCAATACATTTTAACAATTGTAAAAGCTGCCAGGATGGATGCATGGACTGATTCCAGCCTTTGGCTGTTGTCTTTGATAGACCCCTGAAGTCATGTGTTAATTTATAGTGTATTCTATAGTCCTTGTTATAACCATATTGCACTTGGGATTTATGTACGATTTTAATCATGGCAAAAATGACTCTGGGTTTCTTAAAAACCAGCTTTATTCTGTTTGGTTATGTTCAAAACATTTTAATCCTGCACACAGATCTGAATTACAAGGTTGTTTGAATTGTGATACTACTGCAAAAGTGTTATAAGCTTAATTTAATTAAAGCAAAGTTTGCTTATAGCAATATTAGTATTATTCATTCATTCATTTATTATGTCCCGCTTTATCCTCTATTAGGGTCGCGGTGGGGTTCCCCATGCCTATCCAGGGAGAACATCTCGGGCGCTGGGCAGATAGACCCAGGACAGGGCGCTAATCCATCGCTGGGCACACACTCACTCACACAAACACTCTATATGGGTCAATTTGGAGAATTCAATTGACTTGATCCATGTTTTTAAACAGTGGGAGGAAACTGGAGAACCCGGAGGAAACCCACGCAGACACAGGGAAAACAAACTCCACCCAGATGGGGATTAGAACCGGGAATCCCTAGCGCTGAGAGGCGAACGTGCTAACCACTAAGCCACCATGCCGCCTATTAGTATTATGTTTCAGACAATCTGATAGTTCAGAGAATTCACTGATGTACACAAAGGAAAAAAGGCATCAGCTTTTGACATATATTTACAACAGAATGTGATTAAGGTGAGATGTTGAGGTTTAATTCATTTGTATTTTATTTGTATGTTTATTTGTATTTAATTTTGCAGATCACTTAGTCCCTGAGTGCCAAATATGTGCATAAGTGGCATGGACCCAACTGCTGTGGCTGCTCAGCATTAGAACATTAAGTAGGGTCATCATTGTGTAGTTGGGTCCATGCTACTTATGCACATATTTGGAACCACCCCTGAAATCTGAATGCCTATTGGGCGGAAGTTGTGAAGCACCCTGGTCTGTTCTCCAGTCCATAATAGCACGGCAATATGTCCAAAACTTCACATTCAAGCCAGGACTATCCTGTAAGCTTTCACTGTTACATACTTTGCCCCTTCAATCAGAAGCTCAGTTGCCATATGCCCATTTTCAACTAGAGGGCCTGGCTCACAATCTCCTTTCTAATTCATACAAACTTTGTTTGCTCCACCCAGACTCCTGACTTTAACCTCAGTTAAATTCTTTCACACTAAACTCAACTATTTTTTAGTGGAAATTGCTTTGTGTACTCATGGATACAGTCATGTCAAAATAGTAGAAGGTCTTTACCAATGTATTTCTACAGATTTGGAGATATTTAGTTGTCCAAAATCCAGGACAAGGTTGTACTTAATTGTATGTACATGTGTCAACAGGACTAAAATCCTTAAATTGAGAAGATATTGAGAGGGAAATGAAAACCTGAGACCATGTTGAAAGCAAGCCAGAGTAAATGTTTATTAAACAGGATAAATAGGATATTGGATTAGGTACAAAAGTTAAATATAGTCAGGTCACATTAAACAGAAAAAAAATGTCCAGAATTGAGTTCATGACTTCTCAAAGGATAAACATTTATGTGGTAAATGGATTACTTCTTTTAGGATTGATTTACTATTTACAATTTATTATAGTTTGTAACTGACTGTGTAAGCAGCACTTCAGGCCAAAGTAGATGGGAAAAGGAGAGATTGATACTTTTGCATGTCACAAGAAACAGACACTGATTGGGCAAGTGCCCTTTTTAGCTGTGATGTTATCGATGGAACAAATAAATGTAAGTAGTGATTTTATTTTTCCTCAGAGAAGCACAGAGCTGCTTTGTTTACCCTGGTAACCTAAAGTGAAAATCTCATTAAGTGCTATACATTCGATTTGTATCCAGGGTTATATCATTCATTATCTCCCGCTTTATCCTCTAGTAGGGTCACGGTGGGGTTTCCCATGCCCATCCAGGGAAAAACGTTTCGGGCGCTGGGCAGAAAGACCCAGGACAGGGCCTATCTATCGCTGGGCACCCTCACTCATACATACACACTCTATATGGGGCAATTTGGAGAATTCAGTTGACTTGATCCATGTTTTTGGACTGTGGGAGGAAACCGGATAATCCGGAGGAAACCCACGCGGACATGGGGAGAACATGGAAACTCCACCCAGATGGGGGTTCGAACCGGTAATCCCTAGTGCTGAGAGGCGAACGTGCTAACCACTAAGCCACCATGCCGCCCGGGTTATATCAAGCTTTTCAAAAGATTTTTTTTAGCATCTGCCATAGTTTGCTTCATCCCTGCTTGTATCAAATGAATTCACCTTATATGCTGACAAGCGGAAAGTAGCCCGTAAGCCTCGAGTTTGACATATAGAAATAGTATATTTAGTTTAATATTCTGTTATTTAAGCCACTTTTGTGTTTCTCATTCACTATTTTCTCTTTGTGAGGCAACTTTATAATGCTGTTGCAAACACAGCAATGAAGACTTTACAGCACAAAAAAATTGGGTTCCCATCCGAAGCTCATAGCATGCTTCGTTAACATGAGAGCTACCTAAGAGGTGGCACATCACAGAACTTTAAGAGATTAGTCTTGGTAGGAAAGAGTGATTTACCCCATCACTCTTCCCTACCTATTTGGCAGTTGTTGGGAAGTTTGCAGCAAAATAATGTGTGTTAATGCAAATAAAGGAAAGTTGACATTTGGGTACAAAGTGCATTTTAAAAGCTACTAATGAAATATGTATTGAATTAAAACTTTGTTACATGAAGGTCATTCTGTTGAGATTTTGACACCTGTTCTTTTAAAATGCTGGAGTAATTGTCTGTGAGGAGGTGCAAATCTGTGTTATACAGAGGGTGCCCTGCAACATCAGGGGGACAGCAGGACAGTTTCAGGCAGGCAGGGGTAACACACGGAGTGCTACAGTAGCTTTTCTCTAGGCGGCCGTCTCCAAGTTCCACCTGGACTGTAACGCTGTGGATGCCGATTCCATGAAGCACATGTCGTATCTGATCTTGGAGCAACTTTATCCCAGACAAAGAGGTATAGAGCTCGGTGGATACTCTCACATGCATCGAGGCCACATACCGACTCTTTGTCAATTCCCACAGATGGGCATCGTGAACATTCAGGACCCCCGGAAGCCTGCACACATCATCCACTAGAAAACAGGAGAGAATAGGATCAGGACTACTAGCTGAGGTTAACATCAATACACTGCCTTCATCATGATGTCCGAAATTTAACTAAAGTGTTTCGCTATTTAGGAACGCCTGAACACCTACTCATTTATAGTTATCTCATTCAGTCATATAACAGGGCCGTGCACTAAATCATACAGATTCATGTAATAATCATCCACACAAAGTGAGTGTGACTGACATGATTGTTACTGCCAAATTCTAATAAAAGACTCTCACGCTCTGTAGATTCTTAAAATGGTGCCCTCTTAAAAAGTAAGACCTATTAATCAAGGTGACAATCACTCTTTCCCTAACTCTGGCCACAATCTTTGTAATTGATATAAAATAATCTTTCCTGAATTATTCAAATGATTTGTAATTTATCACCTGTGGCTACAATAATTCCAGTGAATGTCCACATCATGTTAGTCACATAGTATATGTTTTACAATGCATAAAAGGTTACAACCACAAAATATCAGACTATTATTTTGAATCTAGTACTACTCACAGACTTTGTGGAAGGGCATGCCACGTGGAATTATCTGAAGCAGGATTGTAGCGGTTTCTCGGAACAGAGGAATGACTGAAGGCATAATGATTGCCACCATGATCAGCGTCAGGCTGGGATCCATGTAACACTGCCAGTTACAGGGTTCATCCGGTGGTAAGGGCCAGATATAGAACAAAACTGATGTCACTACCACCACCACTGAACCAAGTGCATCATTCAGCATATGGAGTAGGACCCCTACGAAAAGAGCAACAGGGAGTTACCAGAATAAAGTTTAGTTATATATGAGATTAGATTAGATTAGATTAGACTGATTTTGTATACATCATTTACTCAGGAAGCCTTTTACAAGTATAGCTCAGCAAACCATGTCCCAAAAAAATAGTAACTTTTTTTAATTTGCAGGATTATTACACAACCAATGTTAATTATTGATTATAAGGAATCAATGCTAGTTATTATACAGAAAGTATGCAGTTGATTGATAACTATCCATATATACATTCATTCATACAAAACTCTTTACTGGGAAACACCTGTTTACCTACTCATTTATAATAAAGATCTCAAATGGTTATGTTCAAATTAGCCATCAGTTATCACTGTGATTATGACAGGTGGTTGCCAGGCTGTGGGGTTGGTTGGTTCTATAACTGCTGATCATCTGGGATTCCCACACACCTCAATCTATGATCTCAACAAAAAGGTCAGACTGGGTTTTAGTTTACAGACATTAATTCCTCACAATCACTCTGTAAGATACTGTATGTTAACTGAATTAAAAGCATAAGTTAATCAGTTAATCAACAAAGCTCAAAGCAATTATAGTTTGTGCAGACTGAACTCACACTCACGAAAAATTTACATCTCTGGTCTAGCAGACTTTTAACTAAAGTCAAAGAAAATGTTCATGAGAAATGATAACATACTCGTAATATTTTCGAGCAGCTGCTGTGACTGATCCACTTTTACTACAGCAACACTAACACCACTTTAATATCACTACAGGAAAGCGACTGATCCATCACCCAAACTATCAGTGTTGGTCTTGTGAGCATTTTAATAGTTGAACAAATGTATAAACAGTGATACATTTTAAGAAGATGAGTAGGTAGACTGCTGCTTGTTCCAGGAAAATGGCCAATTAATATTTTGTGAGTTTCAAGCATATTTATTCATATAGAGCTTTTCGGAAAAGTGAATTGTCCCTGCTGTCATAAAGATCAAGCTGAAGTGACTGTGGAAAAGAAAAACTGGAGAAGTGCTTTTATCTTTACAAACACCCCTACCACACGCATGTTAACAATGCACGACTTATCAACATTATAACTGTATGTAGACCAACAGACACACTGTGCATCTGTTGTTTGTTTTTCTTCATTTCCCTGTGCTGTGCATCATGTGTTTAGGGACTGGGTGCCCTGTAAAGCTGGTAGGATGTGGGGTGGGCCCAGAGGTTCTTTTCATGCTCGTTGCGTATAGCCTTCTCATGAAGCAGCAGTCTCAATACCCTATTAGTGTCTCAGCACGGTCAACACCGCTACTGAGTTATAAATCGATAAGCACCCTGTTTGTTTTTTTCTTGCACAGTAGTAACAGCAGTGTACCACCTAATCTATGTTTCTGTTTGTAGGTGTCATGTGTACATCCGAGATCAGTTATATTGTCTTAATTATGCTTATTAACTTTTTAAACTTTTATTTATCTCTTGTGGTTGGGTTATTTTTCAGTAAATAAGTGGTGCCATGAAATGCTGTGTAAACAATGCTGTGTATTGTTTTTTTGTTTTTTTTGTCAAAGCTGTGTGTGTGTGTCCGCGCACGTGTTTTTGTCTTCCTGCATATATTATGCTGTGTAAAACAACCCCTGATTAGTTACTCATATTTAGGATTGAATCCGAATTAAAAAATTACTTTCTTGATTCAATGCCAGTAACAGCACAAAACTGTAATAGATTTTAAAATGTAATCTTTTCTGTTGCCTGCAACCTAAACACCGTAAACAATTTTAAGGGTTCTTTTTAATGCTTTGTCATAAGGAAAGAGGAAAAGTCATTTAAGAATTAATTTAGGAATTCCAGTCACTTAGAATTACACCTTTGCTTTGACTTAAAACCGTGTACAATGTCCCATTACCACAGATGCAAATGAACCTCACTGTGAGGTCAGTCATACCTACCTCTAATATTAAGGTGCTGGCCTTCATCCTCAATTTGTTCCACTTCAGCAATATCTATGGGCAGAATAAAGTTTGCTTTAATGAAATAACACTAAATAATCAGAATGACAAACACACTGAACAATGTAGACCAGTGAACTTAATGTGAGGAGAGATAGGTAACAAAACACAACTCCTCAAACACTGCAAGGACAGTCTGGTTTTAAGGAGAACATGATGTCTGCCATTCTCTCGCTTACCCACAGTTTGCACTTTTGAGCACGCACATGAGTAACTCCTGCTCCTCAGCTGTAACTGTCACCTTATCTCATCTGTGTATCATGTTAGCCACCTGCAGCCTCATTTGATGTGCTGTTGCTACTCAGCTGCTGTGTACAGCTTCTTTGTAAAAAGATGGTTTTACAGTGTGTGACATTAACTGACAAACATGAAGGAGGATGAGTAATTGTCTGGGGTTGTTTTGCTGGATACAAGGTCAGTGACTTTTTACAGAGTGGAAGGCACCCTTAACAAAAACGCACACAGCATTCTGCAGAGCTATACCATGGTATGCACCTTGTTGGTCATGTGTTCATCCTACAAGTTAATGTATCAAAACATAAGTCCAAGCTTTGCCAGAACTACCTTAGGAAAGAACAAGATGGTAAGCTTGAAAACATGGTGTGGCCAGTACAGTCTCCGACTTAAACACCATTGCAATGGTTTGTAAAGAACTGTATATAAGAGTGTAAGTAAAACAACCTATAAGTGCCACACATTTATGGAAACTTCTGCAACAGATTTAGAAAGAACTTTTGGTAGAATAATTGTATTGAATATTGTATATAATGCCATGAGTGTGTTCAACTTTTCTGCCAGACGTGGCTACTTCATGTAAGTTTATAGATTCCATGATTTAAAAAATAAACTGTTATTTATTTTTATTTATATTTATATAGGCCCAAGCTACATGTTCAGCTCCCCCCATTTATTGAAGGTGCCATTCAGCTGCTGGTAAATTCTTTCCCACCATTCAGTGTGTGTTGTTCCTGGATGACATCATATAAACCACTCCATACTGTCTTATCGCAGCAAATTAAGTTCTGGCAATTAAACATCAAGACCCATTTTAGGATACAGGTCGCTAATTAATATGTTATAGAAAACCCCAATTTACTTAACATCCTTAAATTTAATTAGAAAGATGATTCATAGGCCAGTCTTTCTGATACAGTATTTATACCTTAAAAATTATCTACTTTTTTAAATGGACACATTTGCATAACTGGCTCTTATCACAATCTTTAAAAAAAAAAAAAAAAAAGCTTTTTTACAGAATAGTGGTAGAAATTGCAGAAACAGCAGGACTAATAGCACTGTATCAAGTTAACAATTGCTAACAAATAAATGTTAAACATTGAGTGAGGTCATGCCGGAACGAAAAGGTATCATTTATTTCACATCAATTTAAATGAAACATTAATTTACTAGCATCTTACATCAGATGTGTTTGAATTAGAATAAATTGTTGAATTTGATTTATAATAAATGAGTTAAACATTGTCAGTGATAGTTCACGGTAATTGTATTCATTACAATTACAGTAATGTACACACAGTTGTTGTTTAGGCTGCTATAAGAACGCGGTGTTATTGTTGTTGGTCATATCAGTTTTCGGTAGTCCATTTATTTGTATTTATCGTTTGAATATGTATAACAATATTAATTTGTTACATTGTTTTAGATTTTAATGAATAATAGTGTTTTCTTGCTTTTGTCATTGATAGAAATTGATTGATATAACAATCAATTAACTAATAAAAACAATAATAAAAACAGTGATAATATTCATTTTTCATTCATTATCTCCCGCTTATCCTCTATTAGGGTCGCGGTGGGGTTCCCCATGCCCATCCAGGGGAGAACGTCTCGGGCGCTGGGCAGATAGACCCAGGACAGGGCGTCAATCCTTTCATTCATTCATTATCTTCCGCTTATCCTCTATTAGGGTCGCGGTGGGGTTCCCCATGCCCATCCAGGGGAGAACGTCTCGGGCGCTGGGCAGATAGACCCAGGACAGGGCGCCAATCCATTGCTGGGCACACACTCACTCACAAACACACTCTTAATTGGGCAATTTTGAGAATTCAATTAACTTGATCCATGTTTTTGGACTGTGGGAGGAAACCGGAGAACCCGGAGGAAACCCACGCAGACACGGGGAGAACATGGAAACTCCACCCAGATGGGGATTCGAACCGGGAATCCCTAGTGCTGAGAGGCGAATGTGCTAACCACTAAGCCACCGTGCCGCCGGGCGTCAATCCATCACTGAATATTCATTTTAATAATATTAATTATTAATATTAATTATTATTGTTATTATCATTATTGTTTTGCTATAAGTCTTTATTGTTTCACATTTATTTATTAACCTAACATTTTTAATAAACAACCCAAAACACATTGCTTCCAAAAGCCCTTGCTAAAAGAAAAAAAAAACGGGAATTAAAGCCAGACTGGATAATGATTATTTGATTATACTACAGTGTAGCTGTTTTTCCCTAAACTACTGACTTGTGTTGTTCTCTCATTTTTACGTTGCTTTGGGTAATAAAAATAAGCAAGAAAAAAAAGATAATAAAAGTGTCTGCTAAATAACTAAATGCTGTTTGGGCATTTTGTCTAATCCAATTTTATTTGCACTTATCTCAATTGTGATTTTTCTTTTTCTTATTTATTGTTTATTATTTGGTTTTGTTGTTAATAATAAAATGTTTCTTGTAGTCCAGCAATAATATCAAAACGACAAGAATCATTTCGGATGTACCTGATTCTAAATCTGAGGCTGTTACCCGTGGGCTGCTTCTCCCGCACAGACGCCTCCAGTCCTGGAAGACAAGCAGGCCAACCACGTTGAGCCCGAGCCCGATGGAGCCGACCACCAGTACCAGGCCTGGCCGGTCGATAGCCTCCGGCTTGGCGAGCTGTTTGAAAGCCTGTCCTGACACGGAGAGACGCATGGCGAACAGGAACACCGCGTTGGACCACGCACCCAGCACCTCCACCCTCACCAAGCCGTAGGAGGTGCGCGGAGAGTAGTTGCGCCTGCGGACACGCGTGGCCAACAGACCCACCGACAGCGAGATGACGTCGGAAAGCATGTTGAAAGAGTCAGACACCAGTGAGATAGAGTTCCCAAGGTAACCCGCCACCAGCTCAGCCATGAAAAACATCCCGATGCTGGACAGCATGAAGATCAACCGGCAGCTTTTCCCGCTATAGCGACCCATGACGATGAATACGCGTTGTTGACTGTGCAAATAAAATAAGATTCAGTTATGTTTCAAAATTGAGACATTGTTCTTAAGACTTTGTATTTGGCGAATCAAACTGGCGGGCTGTTAAATTAGTGGGTTAATGGTGGCTCGGTTCTATGTGGCCTCTCAGCCTGAGAACTGAGATGAAACAAACGCTAAACTGTTGTAGTCAAATGATAAGCAAAGCCGTAAAGACGAACTTTGTATTAGACACGTGTGTGCTCTTTGAATCTCTGTAAAAATTAAAAAAAAAAAAAAAGCATACACGACCAGGCATTACACAACGTGTCATAAAATTACTGTAATACAAACAATGTCTGACGTCTTACAGGTGTGTGTTTAAGTGTGTGCCCAACAATAGATTGGAGCACTGTCATAAGGGTATCTGCCCAGCCCCCAAAACATTCTCCCCTGGATGGACATGGGAAACCTAGTAGAGAATTAAGCAGAAAATAATGAATGAATTAATGAATGAACAATCACATCTGCCATTTCACAGGTGTGTATGTACTATGTAGTATATATCCCCTCTCCTGTTTTAGGGTTTGGTAAAGGGATGATATATTTTAGAAAATGATAGTTCTACAACTGCAAAGGCAGTTTAGAGTTGATACCTTCCAAATCCAGCATTTCAAATCCGAATCCAGTGTTTATATACGGGTCAAGTCAAGGGTTTGAGTTCGGCAGTATTGTTTTGCTCAGAACTTTATAAATTTAAATAATCTCTAATTCTAACCTGTCTCACGATCGATCCACAAGTCCAAATAAAAGATAATGTAGAAAAAACGGGTTTATTACAGAAAAATCAGCAAAACACAGGCACTGAATCAGGTACAGGCACAGACACGACTGACTCACTTAAGACAGTCTTTGGCGCAGTCATAGGTTTGTGGTTAAGGAACCAGGCTTGCGACCTGAAGGTCCCCAGTTCGATTCCCGGTCCCACCATGTAATATGGCTGAAGTACACTTGGCCAAGGCACCTAACCCCAACTGCTCCCCAGGCCCCATATACAGGGCTGCCCATCGCTCCAGGTATGTGTGACCCATCAGTTCACATATTATCAGTCAGAATATATATATATGTCTTGACACCATGCCGCCTATGTATATATATATATATATATATATATATATATATATATATATATATATATATATATATACATAGGCGGCATGGTGGCTTAGTGGTTAGCACGTTCGCCTCTCAGCAATAGGGATTCCCGGTTTGAATCCCCATCTGGGTGGAGTTTTCATGTTCTCCCCGTGTCTGCGTGGGTATCCTCCAGGTTCTCCGGTTTCCTCCCACAGTCCAAAATGATGGATCAAGTCAATTGAGTGCTCCAAATTGCCCCATATAGAGTGTGTATGCGTACGTGTCTGTGTGAATGAGTTTGTGCCCAGCGATAGATTGGCGCCCTGTCCTGGGTGTATCTGCCCAGCGCCCGAAACTTTCTCCTCTGGATGGACATGGGGAACTTCCCCCCCCCCCCGCGACCCTAAAGTGGAATATATTAAATGAATGAATATATATGTATATATATATATATATATATATATATATATATATATATATATATATATAAATAAATATATATATATATATATAAATATATATATATATATATATATATATATATA
>JAFMOD010000378.1:936216-965204 GCA_019802435.1 Corydoras maculifer
TGGGTCTATCTGCCCAGCGCCCGAGACGTTCTCCCCTGGATGGGCATGGGGAACCCCACCGCGACCCTAATAGAGGATAAGCGGGAGATAATGAATGAATGAATGAATGTAATGTAATGGTTGGTATAAAAAATGCATTGAACAACACAGTGTTTCTTACTTTTACTTAATTATGCATCTTTAAAAAGACAGAAAGTATAAACTAGAAATATTTCATGTTTTATATGCTCAAATTAATTTAATTTATTAATAAACTTTCATTTCTGCAATTTAGGCCTAGAACACACTATAAAACATTGGGACGGGGCAATCAGAACTACGAATGATTTGAAAAAATGTAATAAGTAATAATGTGATTGCCCAAATGGGTGATGAGCAAAGATTGTTAAAGTATGTACATTTTATAAACTAATTAATAAAAATATATATTAAATTGTTTAAACACAATGTACCATAAAGGTTATCATACAAAGTTTAGTACTTAAAAGTCAAGGGTGCAATCTTAAGCTAAAGGTCCATGCACTATAGTACAGATTTACTTTTACAAATGCCACTTTATACTTCCCTTTGACAAAAAAGAAATCTCATGGTAACTACTGTATTTCCAGAAGTGGCGTCTACTTATCTGGACCTGGAGGCAACAAGAATGGACAATCACACAGTGCTATTATGGTTAAATGTATGCATGTTACAGGTCTTTTCCAGGGGAAATGGAAGCCAAGGAACTGAAGCAAAGGTAATAAGTATCATCCAGACTATATAATGCAATAAATCCAAAAGCCAGCACCTGTCATGGTATGGGGCTGTGTCAGTGCTGTTACTGAAGAAAATATACACATTTAGTACAGCAGCATTAATGCAGAAAGAACTGTTGCACATATTAAGATGTGTTTGCAGGAAAAATGGAATAAAGTACCACTAAAACATTAATTCGCTTGTTAAAAGCAATGTCAACACTATAATGTGGTAAATGCTTCTCTGTTTCTACTTTTTGGAATGTGTTGCAGGCATAAATTGCAGCAATTGTTTCCTGAAAATGGTCTAAACATTAATAAAAAATAATAATACAAAATTTCACATCACCTATATAAAAGTTTCCCCTGTGCACAGTAGCACTAACGACTCCTGGCCACCAATCATTGGTTTCAACTTGAACCACTAAGAGGTGATGAGACATTTTAAAGCTGCTTCTTTGTGGTTTTAAAAAGTACATAAACCTCTTCAGGATCCTGAAGACAACATTTACTTGCTGATCTAGTGCAGATTTGCAAGCAAAAAACACAGAGACAAGCAAATAATGTTGCTTCTGAAAAATGTTGTTGTTTATAATTATCCACATAATAAAAGAAATTAATCCTAAGATGATTTCTGTGGGTCCTTCCTGTCATGATATGAAAGCCCATTTCCACCACTAAGAAAAAAGGACAAAAGCATCTTAGAATTCTGACTGTTTACTTCAGAATTCTGACTTTATATCATGTCGGACTGAACATGCACACACATTGTCATAAATTACATGTTTTTTTAACCTCCTAAATGGTTTACTTATTTGTAATAATACAGTTATGCACAATTTTAATGCTTTACAGTTTAAGATGTCTTTACTGGATTATTAAAACTCTTAAATTGTGCATCATTTTCTGTAAATCACAGCAGCTGTAAAAGCAGAGAAGCTACTTGAGGTTTTCTTGTACAGTGTAAAATAATTAAATCTTGCATTTTAAAGCAACTAATTTAATTCACATTTGAAAAACAAAATCTAATTAAACAGTCAAATAATCTTGACCCCGAGATTATTTTAATGTTGTTGAGACTGCATTCCAGTGTATTACGGTAACTGCCCTGTATCAGACCGCATCATTGCCCACAATTCACTGCATCATGCGCAAGCCGAAAACATTGTCATGGAAGTTTTTCATTCAAACCATGGACTTTTCAATCTCCTACCATACGGTAGACAATAAAGGAATAAGACTTTATTGAAATCATCAGTCACTTTGATCTCATCAGTTTAAGTACACACTGCACTTTATGCTGCACTTTATTCATTCAACCTATTGGTACATTTGCATACAACTAAACCCTTTTGAAGGTTACATCAGTCAACATTCAGCATCAGAATTGTACAGGCCATTGCTCTGAATGACTTAAGCACATCTGCTGTCTGATGTAAAATATTATGCTCATCGACAAACAAGGAAAAAACCCAAAGTGTGTAAAGAAGTCAGTGAAGGTGGAGAAGGAAGTGTCCACCTTGGTTTGGGAAATGTTTTGGACAGCAGGAGCTGGACCTCTCATACAGCTACATGGCAGAATGAATGTCTGTATTAGAACCTTCAACATGACGTAGTTCCTTTCTTGCATTCGTCGCTCAAGCAGAAAGCAATTTTCATATAGGACAACGCCCCCTGTCTGTCACACAGCAAAACGGGAAAAGCAGTTCCTTAAAACTGAAAACATTGAACCAATGAAATAGAAAATATGCACAATAGAAAACCTCAGATAAATCCTTGGTGACGAAGTTATGTAAATTCTTTTGTTATCTTTCTCAGTGCTACAGTCATTGCCGTTCTTTAATTATGATCATCACATTAGATTAGATTAGATAAAATCAGATTAGATTACATTAGATTAGATTAGATTCAACTTTATTGTCATCGTGCAGAGTACAAGTACAGGGCCAATGAAATGTTAGTAGTTAGCATCTAACCAGAGGTGCAATATATACATTATTTACATAAAATGCATCAATAAAAGTGACAGGTGCATGGAGAGGTGAAGTTTATAAATGTATATGCATAATATATACATGATATATATGTAGTATTAACATGATATAAAGTGCATACATTACAGAAGGTGCAGAGAAGTTGTTTTGCAAAAGAGTTATTAAAGTGTATGTGTAGCGTTCACGAGGGTAACTGCCTCAAGAATAAAACTTTTACTGAGTCTGCTAGTGCAGGAACAGAGGCTCCTGTAACACCTACCAAAGAGTAAGAGGCCTAAATGTCAATGATTTGTGTGGGTAACGTCCTTATTTATATTCCTCACTCTGCCTAGGCAGCACTTGTGATGTATGTCCTTGATGGTGGATAACTTGGTGCCTATGATGCACTGCACCGTTTTTACCACCCGCTGGAGTGCTTTGCAGCAACTGCCATACCATACAGAGATGCAATTGGTGAGTATGCTCTCAATGGTACAGTGGTAGAAGTTCACCAGGATCCTGGAAGACAGGTAAGCTTTCTTGAGACTCCGAAGAAAATAAAGGTGCTGCTGCACTTTTTTGATGAGGACGGCTGAGTTCAAGGACCAGGTGAGATCATTAGAGATGTGAAAACCAAGGAACTTGAAGCTGGATACCTGATCCACTGCTGTAAACTGATGTAAATAGGGGTGTGAGCTTGGCTCTTCCTGAAGTCTATAATGATCTCCTTAGTTTTGTATGTGTTGAGTGACAGTTTGTTTTCATGGCACCATAAGAACAGATGCTGTACTTCGTCCCTGTAGGCCGTCTCATCATTGTTTGTGATCAGGTCTATCACCGTGGTGTCATCTGTAAACTTGACTTTGGTGTTTGTACCATAAACAGGCACACAGTGATGGGTGAAGTGGGAGTGCAGAATCAGGCTCAAAACACAACTTTGTGGAACACCAGTGTTCAGGGTGATGACTGATGAGATGAGGTTGCCCAATTCACTTCTGACAGGATGTCACTTCTGACATAATGTTCGAATAAATCATTACTTTAATTACAACTTGTGCAAAATAAAAATTCTACATAATCAGGCTCCACAGTATCTGAGTGAGCTGATTCAATTGTATAAGCCAACACGTGAGCACAGATTTTAAGGTACTGGTTTACTTTTAGCTCCTAAAATAAATAAAATCACTGCTGGTGGAAGATCGTTCTCCCACAAGGCTCCTCAACTTTGGAATAGCCTTATTAATCTTTAAAAGTATATTAAAAACACATTTATTTAATATTGCGTTTAATTAACCCCCTGTAGATAAAAATGTAGATCTCAGGCTTGGCTGTGTTGGGTTGGTAATCTGGGATCAGTGTGTTCTGGCGTTTCACCTCTTCACCCACCTCATCATTAATAGGGGTATGACGCTGAAATAATGCTGTTCCAGGGATCCCTCTCAACTATGTACAGACAGCACTATCTACCTCTTTTAGTTATGCTGCTCTATTCAGTGATGCCAGAGTTACATGCTGCATTGTGTCAATCAATTACTTATTACTTAAATGCTGTGTTTTATTATTAGCTCTAACTGCTTTTCTTGTCTGTTTCTTTTGAGGTGTGGCCGGTTTCCTGGAGGTGTAGTCAGATCTTCATTCATGGCTCTGCCGAAGCACTGCAGCTAAGATGATTACTGGATGGAACCTGGATATTAATTGGACTGGCGGCCCCTTAATACATTTACATATAGTTTTCCAGTTGTTAGAGTTTTTCCATTTGTTGAATATAGTCACCCGATCTTGACACTATCTGTACATAGCTGTCCTACACTGTTGCTGCTGCCCGGTCGCTCAAGGTGGATGAGCCCCACACTGAGTCTTGGTCCTCCCAAGCCTTTGAAAATTAAATGTTATGGAAAAGTTTCCATAATTCTAGATTAATTATAGATTCAGGGTCCACAATTTATACGACTTCAAATATTTATTTATTTATTTTTTACATAGCTTCAAGCTCACAAAACCCCTGAAAACAGGAATTCCAAAAATTTTATTACTGTGGAGAAATCAGCCCAAATTTTGCAAGGCATGATTGTTTTAAACAGAGTGTGAAACACTAATCATCTACTAAACAGTAGGGGTGAGGAACAGAATCCAAACTGCTTAAGGTCCAGTGTTAAATATCACAGTCAATTATAATTTAGGGGTGCAATGTCCAGCGCAGGTGTGGGTAAACTCTGCTTTCTTAAGTCCAAGGTCACCGCAACAGAATGTTTTAGAGGACCTCATGATTCCTTCTGCTAAGGATCTGTATGGAGATCTTCCTGCAGAAATTGGACCCTACCCATGCCCATGCCACCAGAAGCACCAAAACCTGGTTTGATGCTCATGCCATCATAGTTATTGACTGGTCTGCCACTCACTGGACCTAAACCTCATTAAGAATTAATGAGTGTATTCTCATAAGGAAAATGAGGGGCACCAGACCCAACAACAAAGAATATCCCACAGGTATATATGTGTGTGTGTGTGTGTGTGTGTGTGTGTGTGTGTGTGTGTGTGTCTGTCTGTCTGTCTGTCTGTCTGTATAATTTGTAGCTGTCATAATACATCTGCATTAGTCATCATTCACTCTGTACAAACTGTGTGTCTACATGCTTTCGTCTATACTATAAAAAAAATATATGCATATTCATATTCAACATTTATATTGTATACAATGTTCATATTTTGTCATATTATTTGTATGATAATAACTAAATCGCTAGCTGTGATTTTTCGACAACATGATACACAATTTAAGAGGTTTAATAATTCAGTAAACAACATCTTAACATTTGAAGCATTTAAATCGTGCATAGATGTGCTATTATTACGAATAGGACGTTAAGATGAGCTTGTACAAAGCATGTTATTTGTGATATAATGTCAGAATTACGATATATAGACTTTTGCCTATAGGAGTCGGTTTAACTGTAAAACAATGAAACTGAAATAACAAAAAAATTATTTTAGATTCATTGTTTAACAATTAGGGCGGCACGGTGACTTAGTGGTTAGCACGTTCGCCTCTCAGCGCTAGGAATTCCCGGTTCGAATCCCCATCTGGGTGGAGTTTCCATGTTCTCCCCGTGTCTGCGTGGGTTTCCTCCGGGTTCTCCGGTTTCCTCCCACAGTCAAAAAACATGGATCAAGTTAATTGAATTCTCAAAATTGCCCCCTATAGAGTGTGTCTGTGTGAGTGAGTGTGTGTCCAGTGATAGATTGGCGCCCTGTCCTGGGTCAATTTGCCCAGCACCCGAGACGTTCTCCCCTGGATGGGCATGGGGAACCCCGCCGCGACCCTAATAGAGGATAAGCGGGAGATAATGAATAAATGTTTAACAATTAAACTGACTCCTCGATTCCTTTGCGAAACAACCAGTGAATCATTTGTCAGTGTCGATTCATGAGAGCCGTTTGGGTGGTTTGAACACATACGGGTCCTGGTGACGTCATTGAGCAAGACCTCTCTCACATGTGACTTTCCTTTCTCGGGCTGAGAGCCGCTGGAGTGGAGGCTGGTTGGCGTTGGCGCGAATGGACGCACATTACGACTAAAAATACTAAAATAATCCTTCGACGACCGCGAATTTCGTACTGCATAGCAAAACTCGACAATGCCGGCGTACTTTCAAAGACCGGAGAACGCTCTGAAAAGAGCAAATGGTAAGCGCGTGTCTGGTTAAGCTGCATCATGGCGGCGTCGCCATATTTTTTTTGATCGGACACGAAGCAGGCCGAGTGTAACAAAATGTAGCGTTTAATCTCAGAATTCCGACTTTATATCTCAGAAATCTGACTCAGTATGTCAGTATTTTGTTTTTTAGTTTTTTGGCTAGGTCAAAATCAGGCCAATGGGCGAGTCCCAATTTGACAATTCTGTACAGTGTGTCTGAATGGGATGCTGTGTCCTATGTAGTGTGAGTCCACGATTTGGAACCAAGCCATTGTTATAACTAGGCCAATTGAAGACTAACTGTAACGACAACAAATTCACCATATTTTTTAGCTCTACGTGTTAGACATATCACAAGTAAAGGTGTTTATTATATTTAGGATAACAGTTTGTATTTGTAAATACAATTAGCAGCTAGTTTATCAGGATAAGCGCGCTAACACGAACTAAACCATATGTTTCTCAGTTTTAAAACGGCGCTGCGGTTACGTTCTAAAGGACATTATAATATATGTTTAATCGATATTATATCGTTTGTTTGGTTCAATTTGGCTTTATGCTGATTCTAACTGCATGATTCTGTTGCAGATCTGCTCAGTAACATTTGCTACGTTATCTAGAGAAATCATTCATAATGAATAAAAAAGGGTTTAAACTTCCCTTTCAGGTCGCTAATGTATTTAGACGTCCCTTTTTTCTTTTATTGTCTGCTACACTATGTGGGCCAGATACTCATCAGATTAAGACCAGGTAGAAAGCAGGTAACTTGCTGCTATCAATGTGTGTTTATAAGAAGTTAAAATCTTGAGAGACCAAGTCGGAATCTTTTTTTTCTCTCTCCCATAATCAGAATACTTTATTAATCCCTAGAGGAAAATTGCAGAAGACTTGAGAGACCAAGTCAGAATTCAGATGTTTTTATTATTATTGTTATTGTTTTATTATTTTATTTAAAGTTAAATATTGTATTATTATTAAATGCCAAAATTCTGTGATACTTTTGCCTTAGTGTGGGAAATGGGTTTTGATAAAAATCAATCTTAAAAATATACATTTAATAGTGTGTAAACTAATCCGGCTTAAACCATGGTATGCTTTTGTCACTGTGCCACTTGAGTAATTTCAAACATGTTATCAGTTAAAGGTTGCAAAATTGAGTGGATATTATTGTTGAAGGTCCAGTGTTGCCGAAATGTTTGTATCTGTAAATGACCAGTTTATAACAGTCTAAATGCACCACTGATTTTGTCCTTCACAGACATTAAGATAACAGCTGGTAGAGTTATCAGTTTAAAGATGTAGCCATTTTCTTTTTCCACAGAGTTTCTGGAAGTTGGCAAAAAGCAACCAGCTCTTGATGTGCTTTATGATGTCATCAAGAGCAAAAAACATCGAACATGGCAGAAGATCCACGAGCCGATCATGCTCAAGTACCTGGAGCTGTGTGTGGACCTGCGCAAGAGCCATCTGGCAAAGGAGGGCCTTTACCAGTACAAGAACATCTGTCAGCAGGTTGCCAATGTTTTAGATAATATGCTTTACTTTGCTTTTACTTTTACTCCAATAACATTTCAGGTTTAAAATATGTTTCTGTGCTATAAAAGAAAATGAAAGACTTGCCTCCACATCCAGGATTTAAATGCACATTTGTTCATCCTTTAAAAAAAGCCCTCTACTCTCCTTTATTGTTAGTCTTTAGACTGTCACATTTTTTTCCCCTACACTGACTATAAGACTTCTGGTCTCATGTATCATTTGATAGACTTGTAAATTATGTTTTGTTTATTCATCCAAATAAATTGATTTGCAGTATTAAACACATATTAAACAGAGATTAGACTTTACACTGGTAAGACTATGCAATACTAATTTTACACTTGGTCTGTTTTATTAAAATCTATTTAAAATAATGAAAGGTGAATATTTTAGTTTATTTTAAATATTTAAAGCATGTTTGCCTTTTTATTGATATACAATTGTAGTGTAATTTGTTCTCCAACTTTTACAAAACACAAATATTTAAAGATAAAGTTTCTGGTTTTACCAATTAAACTTTTAAATTGTAACATTGTGTAACATAGTTGAATTTCTAATTTGTTAAACAGATTACCAGTGTTAATAAATTTTGTGTTCACATATGGTTTTCCATCCATCCATTATCTTCCACTTTATCCTATATTAGGGTCGCGGGGGGTTCCCCATGCCCATCCAGGTTTTGGGCAAGGTTTTGGGCACTGGGCAGATGCACCCAGGACTGGGCACTAATCTATCGCTGGGCACACAGACACGCACACATACACACTCTATATGGGGCAATTTGGAGAACTCAATTGACTCCATGTTTTTGTACTGTAAGAGGAAACCGGAGAACCCGAAGGAAAACCCACGCAGACACAGGGAGAACATGGAAACTCCACCCAGATGGGAATTCGAACTGGGAATCCCTAGAGCTGAGAGGCAAAATGTGCCAAACACTAAGCCACCGTGCCGTCCACATATGGTTTTGATAGTGTTAATTCTTTGTTCCAACATAATTAGAATGTGTATTGTCTGTTTCAATATGTAACCTAGACCATAGAGAAAACCACATTAAGTAAAACTAAAGCTCTCTGGAAAAAAACTCCAGGATTTGAGTATGTAGCAGTTGAAGTGTAAAGCTTTAGTACTTTCTCCTGGAGCAACAGGAAATTATACTCCTAAAATAGTGTTCATGCAGTAAAGCACTTCATCACAAACTCCCAATTGTTTTGCTTATCAGGTGAATATCAAGTCCTTGGAAGATGTGGTACGTGCCTACCTGAAACTGGCAGAGGAGAAGACTGAGACAGCCAAGGAGGAGTCACAGCAGATGGTGTTGGATATTGAGGATCTGGACAATATTCAGACTCCAGAAAGGTATAGCAGAATCAGAAACTATCAACCTGTGCAGTTTGATTTTAAACTTACAAATATTTTTTAAATAATGGCAATTAAATGTAATATTAATTAATTTAGATGTGTTTAGGAAATGAAGGGGAAAAATAAACAAAAAAGATTATATAGAGACCCGATTTAGTTCAGGATGTTTTCCTTGCTTCTCAAATCCCAAATTTCATGGCCAAATCGTCTCTGTCAGGATTTAAAATAACAGATGTAGGTAACTAATTTGATTTCAAAAAGTCAGATTTAACACGATCACAAAGCCAAACACCGGAGTTAAATCAAGTTTAAAAAATGAAGGCGTGTCAGCTTAATAGTAGTAATAGCATAGTAGAAAACAATATGTATGGTATAATTCTCTAATTAAGTCTTTGCTTTAGAATAAACTCTAATAGGACATTGGCATGTTGCTAAATGATAGGACCACTGTACAAATTTAATAACGTCTACTTGTAAATTCAGAATCAAGTATTATATATTTTTAGAAAAATTTTAATGGGCGGGGGTTATGCTGGTGGTTATTAGACAATTACATCTGGTTACAACAAATAAAATGTGCTGCTGACATGCATACAGTGTGCTGCTGAGTGCTGTGAGTGGAGAAGACACCCAGGACCGAACAGACCGCCTGTTGCTCACTCCTTGGGTCAAATTTTTATGGGAGTCTTACCGTCAGTGCTTGGACCTACTCCGAAACAACTCCAAAGTCGAACGTCTGTATCATGACATCGCACAGCAAGGTCTGTACTTATTGTCAATCTATAATACCGTTACAGTGCACATTGTCTTATTAGTGAGAACTGTGGTAGAGTTTCTGCTGATAAACCCTTTAAAGTAGCATGCAATAATGTAATTCTCTTATAATACAGTCTAGTTCGTTACTCCTTTTTCTACAGCTTTTAGGTTCTGTCTGCAGTACACGCGGAAGGCTGAATTCCGTAAGCTTTGTGATAACCTGCGCATGCACCTGGGCCAGATCCAGCGCCACCACAACCAGAGCACAGCCATCAATCTTAATAACCCCGAGAGTCAGTCAATGCACCTGGAAACACGCCTGGTGCAGCTTGATAGTGCCATCAGCATGGAGCTGTGGCAGGTATGACCATACACATTATTGATTCAGTTTCATCGTGCATGTGTACTTTTATAATGGACTATAGCTGTCTTCAATTTTATACAAACAAAATATAAGATAAGATGTCCAAGTAATCTGTATGACCTTTTTAGGAAGCTTTCAAGGCAGTTGAGGACATCCATGGATTGTTTGCCCTTTCTAAGAAGCCTCCTAAACCCCAGCTGATGGCAAACTACTACAACAAGGTTTCTACTGTGTTCTGGAAGTCTGGAAACGCTTTGTTCCATGCATGCACACTTCATCGACTCTACCATTTGTCCAGAGAAATGAGGAAGAACCTCACTCAGGAGGAAATGCAGAGGTGAGAATTTTATCTTTTGTTCTTATTTAAAGTAGACTGTGTCATACACTCTCAAAGAAGACTAACCTTACATGTATAATGTCTGAATGTATGTTAAAATTTGTTTTCTACAGGATGTCCACTCGTGTGCTTCTGGCCACACTGTCCATCCCTATAACCCCTGAGCGTACAGATATTGCTCGTCTGTTAGACATGGATGGCATAATCGTGGACAAACATCGTAGACTGGCCACTTTACTTGGCCTGCAGTCTCCACCCACTCGCCAGAGTCTCATCAATGATATGGTATGTTTCTGTAATACCTGCTGACTGCTTACATATTAAAATTTTAACACCTCTGTATGTACAGTCATGGCCAAAAGTTTTGAGAATGACACAAATATTATATTTTCACATGATCTGCTGCCCTCTAGTTTTTATGTGTCATATAATTGCAATCATATTATGAGTAACAAAAGCTTTTATTGACAGTTAGAATAAGTTAATGCAGCAAGTTAATATTTGCAGTGTTGACCCTTCTTCAGGACCTCTGCAATTCATGCTGGAAAAGGTGTTGTTGATCACCAAACTGCTCCTGGATGATTGGGAGAAGTTGACATTCTGGTACCATTGCTGTGTGGTACATGGCTGTGTTTTTTCTGTAGAGAAGTGGCTTCTTTGCTGCCCTCGTTGAGACCAGGCCTTGCTCCAAGAGTGTCTGCCTCACAGTGCGTGTAGATGCACTCACACCTGCCTGCTGCCATTCCTGAGCAAGCTCTGCACTGCTGGTAGCCCGATCCCGCAGCTGAAACACTTTTAAGAGACGGTCCTGGCACTTGCTGGTCTTTCTTGGGTGCCCTGGAGACTTTTTGGCAACAATGGAACTTTTCTCCTTGAACTTCTTGATGATGCGATAGTTTGTTGACTGAGGTGCAATCTTTCTAGCTGCGATAATCTTCCCTGTTAGGCCATTTTTGTGCAGTGCAATAATGACTGCACGTGTTTCTTTAGAGAGAACCATGGTTAACAGAAGAGGAACAATGATGCCAAGCACCAGCCTCCTTTTAAAGTGTCCAGTGGTGTCATTCTTACTTAATCATGACCGATTGATCTCCAGCCCTATCCTCATCAACACTCACACCTGTGTTAATGGAGCAATCACTGAAACGATGTTAGCTGGTCCTTTTAAGGCAGGGCTGCAATGAAGTTGAAATGTGAAATGTGGGGATAAAGTTCATTTTCTAGGCAAATTTTTACTTTGCAATTAATCGCTGTTTAGCTGATCACTCTTTATAACATTTTGGAGTATATGCAAATTGCCATTATAAAAACTGAAGAAGTAGACTTTAAAAATTTATGTTTGTATCATTCTCAAAACTTTTGGCAATGACTGTCCAGTGTGTGTGTATAATATATATATATATATATATATATATATATATATATATATATATATATATATATATATATATATATATATATATATATATATATATATGATTGGAAATACTAAGGCTTAAACACCCCATGGCTAAATTATTTTAGTTCTTTAATGTGTTCAGAAAATGGCATTTTATTTGTGCAATCTGCAGGTTGTTTGAGAAGAACATTTTAAAACTGTTGTCTAAAATAATTTTATGGTTTTGCTCTCAGTATTTGCACTTGTAGAAATTTCATAGTTTATCAAATTTATCTTTAGTTTTTTATTTTAAAACTGCCTCAAGGTCCACACATGGTTTATCCAGAGATGCTCTTCTGCTCAGCATAGCTGTTCTGTGTGACTTTCTGAATTACTCAAACCTTTCTATCAGCCCTAGACAGTTTAACAAAAGGCTAACCGTTGACCTGTCTTATCATTAAGGCGTTTCCATCCATGGAACTGCTGCTCAGTTGATATTTTTTTTGTTCTTTATTTCTTGTCTTGTCAATCTTGATCGTTAAATTTTTTTTTTTTAATTTTTCTGTCTACTACATGACTATGCTTTAAAAAAATGTTCTTGTGAATATGAATAAAGCCATTGTTTATAGAATGCATCATCAAATTAATTACCTTATCGCTTTCATAGGTGAGGTTCAATCTTCTCCAATACATTGTCCCTGATGTAAGGGAGCTATACAGCTGGCTGGAAGTGGACTTTCATCCTCTCAGACTGTGTGGAAGAGTGACGAGAGTAAGTCATAGAATCTACTACAGATTTACATCTTTTTAAGTACATGAGTATCAGGGTCTCAAATTGGCTAAGTAACCGCTGTTTAAAATAAATTCGCTCTTGGTTGTTTAAGTACTAATCTCAGTGGTTTTGTACACATTTATTTTGCTTTTTGTGTTAAGTACAGATTATGAAATTATGTTAAATAATAAAATATTAAATTATGATAACTTGCTTGTGAACAATGACACCTAGCATAAAATTCTTTGGATTGTACATTTGATTTATATTCTTGCTTATTCATGTATATTATTGGCAAAATCCATTTTTAAGCCCATAAAGCTTATTTCTGTAGCATTTTGACTGCAGCTACAGTATGTGTTACGTGTCTAACTGAGCTGTTGTCCAGGTGCTGAACTGGGTGAAGGATCAGGCTGAGAATGAGCCTGATCTGCAGCAGTACATTCCTCATTTGCAGAACAACACTATCCTGAGACTGTTACAGCAGGTAGGTGGACATACTCAATACCCAAACACAACACAAATGTATTACAGCTCTTCAAAAATCCCTCTGGTCAAAGCTTAAGTCATTCCTCTAATGCTTGTTTGCATGTCTTAGGTGGCACAAATCTACCAGAGCATTGATTTCAGCAGGCTCGCCTCCCTTGTGCCATTTGTGGATGCCTTCCAGCTGGAGCGCTCCATTGTAGATGCTGCACGACACTGTGACCTGCAGGTAAATGAATGTCTAGTCTATATTTTGTACAACTAAAAGGTTCCCTCTGAAATGTTTTTTGGCTGGTGTAATATCAAAATGTATATACCATATGTATGTGTGTATACATTTGTTTGTTTAAATGCTGTTTAATTGCCTTCCTCAATTTGTTCTCTTCTCCATCTTTAAAGCTAAATGCACACTGGCTTGATTTAAATCCTGTGAACTGAGTCAAAAATAAATCTAAAAGAAATAGCTTGCATGAATCATTGATGTTGATTGATTAATGAATTAATGATAATTAGGAATGAATAAGTAACATTTTTTTAAATTTTTTTTTTAGGTTCGTATTGACCATACATCCCGAACCTTAAGTTTTGGTTCGGACCTGAACTACTCTACTAAAGAGGATGCCCCTGTAGGACCGTTTCTGCAGAACATGCCTTCAGAACAGATCCGTAATCAGCTCACAGCCATGTCTTCTGCTCTGGCCAAGGCAATTCAGATAATCAAACCTGCCTCTATTTTGGTGAGTAGATGATTTTCTGTCTCTAATGAATTTAAAAAAAAATTAAATTAGCTTTGGGGCAGACAGATTGTTTAGGAAAAGTGCCAATAGTTACCATGTTGTTGACCAACATTTTCAGAAATTAACTGTAGTCGCAACCATTACAGATTTTAATAGTGTTTAAAATTAGTCTGAGGTATTTTAAAAATCAATAGGTGGGCCTAGGTAGCCTCCAGAGGTGAGGTTGCAGAATACAGACGTATTTTTGACTAAAATGGCTGACATAACTTTTAGCAAAGTATAAGTAACTTTTGTAACTTGGCGACTTCCTGTAAGGCAACCTGGTTTTATAGTATTATGGGGCTCAATTAATACACTGATTTTTATAGTTTGGATGCACATAATCACAGGCTGTGTAATCTTTTGGCTTGTTTAGTGAAATGTTAGCCTTTTCTCCTTGTATATGAAGTGATGGAACTTAATCAGTTGAAGTAGTTGTGTTGTATTTTTAAAAATTCTCACTCCTGCTTTTACTTTTCTGCTTTTTTTTTTTTTTTTTTAGCAAGAACGTGAGGAGCAAAGCCAGCAGGCCATTGCCTCCTACCAGAAAAATGCACGCAAGGAGCACCAGCGCATCCTGGCTCGTCGCCAGACTATTGAGGAGAGAAAGGAGCGTCTGGAGAGTCTTAACATCCAGCGTGAGAAAGAAGAACTGGAGCAGCGAGAAGCCGAACTGCAGAAGGTACGGAAAGCCGAGGAGGAGCGCCTGCGCCAGGAGGCGAAGGAGAGAGAAAAGGAGCGCATCATGCAGGAACACGAGCAGATTAAAAAGAAGACGGTGCGAGAGCGTCTTGAGCAGATCAAAAAGACCGAGCTGGGAGCCAAAGCTTTCAAGGACATTGATATTGAGGTAAAGAAAGTAATAAATCTAAACGCCTCTTCAGGCATTAAACAAAACCATATTTGTTTGTTTTAGGCTTGTTTACTGGTTTTTTTGTGGTAATGGATCAGGTGTCACTGGATGAACAGGTGGTTGAGTTTAATAAAACACTACATTCAAGCAATCTCTTTCAAAAACTCTTCACTTTAGTGCAATGTAATGTAATATATTCTGTATATCTGTTTTGGGTGCCTTGTGTTGAACACTCTTTAGCCCACAGAGTACACATTTTTGAAAAAGGATTTAACCAATTTTCTGGAATATCATGAAACTGAATTAATGAGCTATTAAATATTGTTCTAAGTGAATACTTTTATCAAACCAAGATGACATTTGTTTACCTTTGATTATGGAAATTTTGTTAAGGAATATGGTGGTGGTATGTTTTCATCAACACTCAAAGTATAAGCAACCTGCACAGTGTGACTGCATTGATAAGATGGATTAGTGATGCAAGTTACATATCTGGTATGGAACTGGAAGCCTTTTTGACTTGTGTGATTTAACATTGTATTTCAAAAGAAAGCAATGGTATGGCAATATTTAATGGTTTCTGTATGTTAATCATCACCGGTTGCCTGTGTTATCATATGTGTTGCCTGTGGTTTTTGACTTCTCTTTGTGCTTTTTTAGGATCTTGAGGAATTGGACCCTGATTTCATCATGGCCAAACAAGTAGAGCAGCTTGAGAAAGAAAAGAAAGAACTGCAGGAGCGCCTCAAGAATCAGGAGAAAAAGGTATTGTTTGAATAATTTAGCCATTTCATACTCTTGAATGTGCTCCATTTTGTGTAGTGCTTTTAATATTGGGTAATTTTAGTTTGGGATGTTAAAAATGTTTAGGACTTTCACTGGCTGTTGTTCCTTGGTTTGATATCTGCAGCAGAGCGTGTGTGTTGGCTTTTAATATCAGCAACAAGTTGTGTTGGACCATAATCCAGACATGTGTCCAGCAGCATGCGATGCTTTTTAAAAAATTATTAGTTTTTAAAATATCCACTTGAGGTTTTGCTGTAACATGAAATGAACACAGACAACTGAACTGACAGGGAACCTGTGTGTGAGGACCTGAAGTCTGTGAGGCCGTTAATACAGTGATGCTGTATTGAACAAAATGTAAAAAAAAAATTCTTGCTGGTATTTATTTCTGCTACATTAACCAGCCACCACACAGTGAAGCAACACAGTTTAATTGAAGACATTAACACAGATTTACTAGAAAATGATGAGCAAAACTAAAACACTTTAGATCCCTTGGTGGGCTTATGTCACCTTAGCAGTTCTACTCAATGAGAACCTTGATAGCACTCAAGAATATTTTAGTTCTAAGAGCTGTTTTTCTAAAAAGTGTCATAAGTACTATGACTTTCAACCTGTTCTAAAAAAAAGTGTAGTACTGAATTTATACTTGAACCATAAATGAAGTTGGCATAAGATTTCAAGAGTTACAATTGCTAAATACTTCTGTTGTCTTAATTAATACAAAGTAAGTCAGAATAACATCTTATGGCTTTTTTTTAGTTCTGGCACTAGGATAATGTCAATCTTGATTAATATAAGTGTAATCTCAGTTCATGTAAACGTCAATTGAAAACTTTAACTCTAGCCAATAGAGGAGTTCGCTCCAGCACCAAACAGCAAAGCAGATAAATGTTCTAACGCAAAAATGGCAAATTAGAGAAGACCATCTTTCCCTTTTTACAAACAACCACAGGCTCAAGTATCTGAATCTTTTAATGTGCACTACGGTTTTGGCCAGCAGCAGTGTATGTTGTAACAAACAGAACAAACTGTTGCACACAAGGCAGCAGTGAGCAAAATGTTTTTTAAACTTCTTATTTAACAGGTTCTCCATATATTTGTATATATTCAATAGGACCATGGTTAACAGAGTCATCCTAAGAGGATACACTTTAAATATTGGGAATTAGAACACCTTTACAAACTGGCTAAAATACCTTATTGTGCACTAAGTGTGTAATGGGGAACTAGGTTTCAAAATTAAGTTGTTGTGTTTTTTTCCCCCCAGATTGACTACTTTGAAAGGGCCAAGAGACTGGAGGAAATTCCTTTAATTAAAAAGGCATATGAGGAGCAACGTGTCAAAGACATGGAACTGTGGGAGCTTCAGGAGGAGGAGAGGGTAAAATATTTAGGAATTCATCACTTTATTGTTCATACATTAACCGTGCTGTAGGTCAGATTTCATAATTACAAACTTTGGTAAATCATGATGTGCTTAATAAGCATTGATTGCTCTAGAGGAATATGTACATGTTCCTAGACATGTCGAACAATAGTGGTGCACTTTATTAATAAAAAGAAAAGGCAGAGCAGATATGATTAAAGTCATTTGGGGTCCCCGAGCCACTCCATAGGACCTTTTTGACACTGGTGGCATCAGACATATTTTCTGGAGTGGTGTGCTGAGGCAGCAGCATATACAAATGCAGACTGGACAAACTAATTAGGAAAACTAGCTCTGTCCTGGGTAACCCTTATACCTGATGAAGTTGGTGGGAGATAGGAAGTTACTAAACAAGTTGCCATGTTTATGGACAATAAATTCCACCCTGTGTATTGGAGTGTAACGACACTGGGCAGCACCTTCAGTGACAATCTGCGTCATCCGAAGTGTGTTAATGAGCATTAACACAGGTCCTTCTGTCCTGCTGCAGCACGACTGTACAATCAGCACTGCTCTCAGTAACCCCAAATTAACAGTTAACTCTCTTCCAATACCTTTTAAATCATCTGTGCAATGCTTTGTGTGTTTTTTTTTTTTCCCCCCCCCCCCCCCCCCCCCCCCCCCCCCCCCCCCCCCCCCCCCCCCCCCCCCCCCCCCCCCCCCCCCCCCCCCCCCCCCCCCCCCCCCCCCCCCCCCCGAAAAATTAAAGCAGTTTCAAGAGCGCTTGGTTGAGGAAAGAAAAAAACGCCTGGATGAACGGAAAAAACAGAGAAAGGAAGATCGAAAAAATGCTTTCTATCGTCAGAAAGAGGAAGAGGCCCAGAGAATCCATGAAGAGCAGTTGAAAAAAGGTACTTTTGGAAACACTTTTCTTGGATGGTTTCCACTAATGTAACACCAAAGTTTGATGATGCCAGGCCATACACGTATTGTATTGGTAGAATGAAGTTAAAATTTGGAGACGCATTACAAAGTTGGCTAAGAAGAAGAATCAGATTCTGGAGGCAGGAAAACAAAAACACTCTTTTCAAAAGCAAGCCAAGAAAAAAGTAGAAACAACGAGTATTCTTCAAGAGACATATAAATGAACCATCAAAACCTTACTCTTGAAATTCATAACCAAGAGGCAGTTTAAGGCAAAACATACCAATATTACCCACTTAATGTTAGAAGAAACCCTCATACAGTGAAACTGTAGAGGTCTCAGCAACTACCTTGAACAAAATACACAAATTTCAGCTCTAAACCCAGCAGCAATCGGTCTTCAGGATTTTCTTTCCCCTTAAAATCCCATAAAAGTTACAGCACACCTGGCCCCCCTCCCAAGTCCCAAACCAATCTACCATCCCAGCAACAGCAGTATGTATAATCCTCTACAAACCTATTACCTTATGCTCAGTCTACATTCTGGAAAGAATTTTACCCATCCAAGCAAAATACAGACCCCATAAAATGGCTTATAGAAATTCTTCAAAAAGTAGCAAAACACACCCTTCCAAGATCAAACAAAAAGATCCCTTCCACACAACCCTTAATTCAATGTTGAATGTAAATTAGCCATTAAAGTCCGCAAGAAAGAAGAGAGGAATTTTAAAACTTTAAGTCTCACCAGCGTCAACGTCTTACCGTTCAAGCCCACGGGACAGTCAATCAGGAAAAAAGCTGGAGTGGGCCCAGACAACATCCATTATCAGTTTTCAACTCCCCTCATAATTCTATTTCTATGATCCTAAACAATATAAAGGAAATATTGCAAAATCGTGGAAGGAAGCAATTATCCCTGTCTCGAACCACCAGGACTCAAATAATTGTTGACCTGTATCTCCGGACAAGTTGCAAAATCATGGAAAGGGTGGTAAATCACAGACTTGTTTGGTTTCTAGAGAGAACAACTTAATAAAGTTTTAAAGTGTTTTTTTAAAAAAAGGAAGGAGCACAATAGACCACCTTATCCAAGTCAAGTTTAAAGTCAAAGTAAATAACACATTTTCTCAACCTCACATGCAAACAAACTGGGAGTGCCCCAAGAAAGTATTTGTCCAGTAACCCTCTTCAGCATCATAATCAATCCAGGGAGTCAAATATCTTGTGCTGCCTATAACGTATATGAGGTCTGTATATGCAGCAGAAGCAGGTATATTCTGTTTCTTAAAAGAAAATTACAACTGACCATTAACAACATGCCTAAATGTACAATAAAACTGGTTTTAATCTCTCCAAAACACACCCTGAATCAAACCTATTCCTTAATCGAACTAAAATCATTGATAGAAATTTATCAATATAATAAAAATACTGTCTAAAAGAAGATTGCGAGCTGACTGCCCATTGCTAAAGCATTTGTTTAAAATGATTATCCAATCACTGGACAATGGCAGTTTTATCTATGGAACAACACAAGTCACTGAATTACCCTTCTTCGCCAAGGCCTAAAACCAACCAAAATTATGTGAAGCTACAAAAACAGTTTGGTCATGCAACTGCAGATAGGCTACTAAATTAATACAGATAAACAATGTGAGATTATTTTACAAGAAAGAGTTTGTGACTGACATGCCAGAGATATGGCAAGACTAAGCCCAGACCTGCTATTGCTTTACCTCAGGTTTTTGAGAACAATAAGACAGTCGCAATGGACCTACATGGACTGGAGCCTGGTGTGTGGTATCTGCACATCAATCTTTTCTCATGTTTCAGTGCTGAAACATAAAAACTAATAGAGCTGCAGAAATGGTCTATTTTTTCCCATTCACATGTGGATAAGTGTACAGATCTGGCAAAAAAAAAACTTCAATAGTAAGGTAAAGACAACTGTAGGATGTAGTCCCTGGAGCAATCGATTACTGGAGAGACATAATGTCACTGACACAAATTCTCCTTAAGGTAAAAAAAATAAAGGGATGTGACTGGCACACTGCATTAGACTGGGCACTTCTATAGTCCATTCCTACTTGTGTTTGGTTAAAACCTTTTACCTCCCTACAGTTTTGGACAAACCTCCTGCATGGACTGTAAGTGGAAGAGCAGCTGAAGTAGCATTACATGCTTCTAGGAACACATTGAGGCTAAATGTTCAGAAAGTTGTTTTGGTTGCAGGGAAAATGGAATAAAAATTAAGTGATTGGTCTCATTTGTCTGCAGTTGGGCTGCTGTGTTGTGGTTGGTATATGTTTACATTAATTAAGCCAAAAATACATTTTAAACGCATTATTGTGTTGCATGGAAATGTAGTGCCTGTCAAAGCACAAGCTCTGGCTTATTTCCAAAATAGTTTTAATATTTATTAGCACATTTGTTTGATTTTTGTACATATGGCATTTTACATTTATTTCTATTTTTTATTTGCCTTTCAGAGCGTGAGGAACGTGAGCGTCTGGAACAGGAGCAGAGAGAGGAAGAGGAGCGCGAGTACCAGGAGCGCCTACGCAAACTTGAGGAGCAGGAGAGAAAGCAGCGTGCCAGACAGCAGGAGATTGAGGAGCGCGAGCGACGCAAAGAGGAGGAGATAAGGAGGCAACCAGAAGAGAAGTCCAGCAAGGTTAACAGCTCTCTAAATAGTGTGTATAAACAGATGTGTGTGTTATTAAGGTCTGTTCCAAGAGTTTCCAGACATACTGTACAGCAGGGGTGCTCAATACGTCGGTCGATCGCGAAGGGGTGTCAGGTGGATCGCGTTTGAGAAAAAAAGCGTTTATCACGTATCAACTCTTTTTATTACAGCACAGTATCGAAAAGCGCTTATAGACACACGCACACACATTCACACACACAATGTGATTCATTCATTGTATTTTTTTACAATGTATAACTCAAAATGCATTTGCTTTTATTAATGTTCATGTTCTGTTTGGGGGCAGCGCAGTGGCTTAGTGGTTAGCATGTTCTCCTCTCAGCGTTAGAGATTCCCTGTTCGAATCCCAATCTGGGTGGAGTTTCCATGTTCTCCCCGTCTCCACGTGGCTTTCCTCCGGGTTCTCCGGTTTCTTCTTACAGTCCAAAAACATGGATCAAGGTCAATTAAATTCTCCAAATTGCCCCATATAGTGTGTTTGTGTGAGGGAGTGAATGCCCAGTAATAGATTGGCACCCTGTCCTGGGTGTATCTGCCCAGCGCCCGAAGTTTTCTCCCCTGGATGGGCATGGGTGACCCTAATAGAGGACAAAGTGGAAGATAATGGATGGATGGATAGATGTTCTGTTTGGGGAAATGTGGGTTACAGTGATTGATTTGCATTTGTGCTGTATACTGTGTGTTTGGGTATAACTAAAATCAGGTTCTCTCCGTGCTATTTGCTGGAATATGTTTAATAAAAGAGCAATTCTAACAGATTCGACAATATTAACATGATGTGTGTAAACAGGTTTCAATATAAAAGCCTAAAAAATAGAGGGTGACCCCGGCAGATCTCGATGACCTGTCCAATGGAAATGTAGATCTCGGGCCAGACAAGTGTGGGCACCCCTGCTGTACAGTATAAAATCAGCAGTAGCAAAGAATCTAAAACTTTGCTTAGAATTTCTCAAGGACAGTCAGTCAAGAAGAGTACAAAATACAGTTTTTTTTTTTTTTTTTTTTTTTTTTTTTTTTTTTTTTTTTTTTTTTTTTTTTTTTTTTTTTTTTTTTTTTTTTTTTTTTTTTTTTTTTTTTTTTTTTTTTTTTTTTTTTTTTTTTTTTTGCCTTTTCTTACGGCACATTACTTCATCTTTTTTCACGGTCCTGTTTTATGCAGGATTTTAGGCTGATCTGCAGATTTACATACAGTGATGTGAAAAGGTTTTTGCCCCCTTCCTGAGTTCCATTTTTTTTTTTTTTTTTTGGGCATGTTTGTCGCACTTAAATGTTTCAGAACTTCAAACCAATTTAAATATTAGTCAAAGACGACACAGGTAAACACAAAATGCTCTTTTTAAATGAAGGTGTTTATTAGTCTGGGCTGTCTTTTGCAATTAAAAAAAAAAAAACTCACATTCGTGCATACTGTTTGATTTTGAACATTGGTTTTATTGGACTTTTTTGTTTTTGTTTGTTTTAGATCTATTTATTTACTATTTGCATTCCATTTAAACACAGCACTTTCCTTCTCTAAAATATTAATATATTCTTGTAAATAATAGGAATGGGGAGAGAAGGAGGAAGGAGGCTGGAGAAGGAAAACAGAGGGTGGGGATTCTGACTGGCGACGTCCAGCATCTGAAAAGTAAGTGCTTTAATGGAATGACAATGGAGTATATTACAATGCTACAGGCATTTCCGCTGTTGAAAATGACTTACCCCAGTGTTCTCTGAATATATAATATAATATTTTTTAAAATAGGAAATAAAGTTATTAAAAAGTACATCTGCCATATAGTTTAACCTTTGTCTTTATATGGAAATGACATTTTATTATAAAATTCTTGGGAATAATTCTTGTGATCCATAGCACAATAATGCAAGTGCACTGAGTCAGTCACTGTAGGGTCCCAATAGAGTTGCAGATGACTAGGTACCTGGTTAATATTTAGGTGCCTGGCATGCTGGGAGGTCTTGGCAGATAAGTTATTGACTGAGGCGTTGCATGGTAATGTAGGCTAACATTCTAATACCTGCCATTATACAGCAAGGAATGGCGTCAGGAAGGTCGTGACGAACGTGAGGACCGTGAGGAGCGTGAGCCAGCCTTCAGGAGAGGCGACGGTCCTCGCCGTGGCCCTTCTGATGACCGGGGTCTCCGCCGCAGCCATGATGATGACCGTGGCCCAAGGCGTGGCTTTGAGGATGACCGTGGGCCAAGACGTGGCTTTGAGGATGACCGTGGGTCCAGGAGAGGCTTTGAAGATGACCGCGGCCACCGGAGGGATGACGACCGTGGACCCAGACGAGTTATGGACGACGACCGTGGCCCTAGACGAAGCTATGACGACGACCGTGGCCCGAGGCGAAGCTATGATGATGATCGAGGCCTACGTCGTGGCATGGACGAACCCAGAGGCTCCAGACGTGGAGCTGACGATGACTGGGGCCCCAGGAGAGGTGGTGATGATGAGAGAGGAGGTCGGAGGGGAATGGATGATGACGCGAGGCCATGGAAACCTTTGGGCAGGCCAGGTATGGAATTCATATTTATGTATTAAAATCTAGCAAAGTTTGTTTATTATATAAATTTAGGAAAAGTCTAAATATTTTTAAATTTCAGCTATGCCACTGTACTTTATAGCAGATTGTAAGCAACAAGGTTTTTCTACTTTATTGGTTTTATATCTTACTGACTGGTCCCGCCAGTCTGACTGTTGCTTCCTTGTGCTGTGCGTGGTGCTGTTGGTTGAGGGAAGCCATTACAACATTCAGATGGGATATGAGCAAATAAATACTGCTCTATTTGTCAGGATTTCGCATCTTAAATGCTTAACTTTATAAAACTGGTAGTTCTAGTCCTAAAATCTGATATCAGATTGGCTAAGCCTTTTGTCCAGCCGTGACGTTATTGATGACAACTGCGCTCTAGAATTTGGCCACAGTTTTTGATCGTTAGAGAAACTGGAATCCTGCTACTCATGTTCAGTGTTTACTTTAAAAACTAGAGTACATTATGTCACAGAAGACTAGTTTATTAACGATTTTGCTTTTTATAATTGCATTTATAAATCAAAGTTTTATTTATTTATTTATTTTTTTAAATATATTTTTATTATTGTGTATTTGTATCCATTTTATAAAAGCAATAAGGCTCTAGTAATTGTGCATTATTGTCAATAAATTATGGGGAAAAGGTGTAATGACACTCGTGTCATGTGTAATAACACTTCTTTCCTTTGATTTATTCACAATAATGCATGCCCTCTCGTACCTTATTGCCTTAATGCATAAGGATTATCTAATGTGCCTTTTTTTTCTTTGCAGGTGGATGGAGAGAGCGTGAAAAAGCCCGTGAAGAGAGCTGGGGTCCACCCCGTGATAATCGTGATGATGCTGATCATGACATTGATGGAGAAAATCGTCATGATGGAGAACGTTTCAGAGACCGTCGCCCACCCAGGTATCAGAAAAATACGGCTGTTTGCTGAAAATTGACGAGTCAAATTCTCTGACATTTTCTGAATCAGTTTACAGGTGTGAACGCACTTTTCGTTCCAGCGGTTCAATTTCTTCTTATTATTTTTACCTAATCTTTTTGTGTTGTGCTTGTCATAAATTTTCACAGATAACATGACATCCATGCAGGCTGCTTCATTCAGTTATTATAAAGCACATAATTCAGACTTCCTAAATGTGCATCTTTTCTTTGTGGGTTGGGCTATGGTTATGGCCTTATGAGTTGTACCTTAGCATTTTAACTTAATTATATGTAGTGCAGGTTCCAATTTATTTATAGGTTCAATGATTCCGATGTTCACAAGCAATGCTTCATGTTTATAGAAGTGTTATTTGCTTATCAATTTCGGAAATCAGAATACATGTGGGGGAAGCACAGTGGCTTAATGGTTAGCATTTCCGCCTCTCTGTGCTAGGAATTCCCGGTTCAACTCCCAATCTGGGTGAAGTTTCCATGTTCACCCTGTGTTCGCGTGGGTTTCCTCCGGGTTCTCTGGTTTCCTCCCACATTCAAAAAACATGGATCAAGTGCAATTGTATTCTCCAAATATCCCCATATAGAGTGTGTCTGTGTGTGTGTCCAGCGATAGATTGTCTTGGGTGTATCTGCCCAGCACCCGAAACGTTGGATAGGCATGGGGAACCACCCCCGCCGTGACACTAGTAGAGGATTATAGTGGAAGATAATGGATGGATAGAAAATACATGTGACTTGAGATGTTCCTTATGCAGTGTTTAAACCAATATACACAAGTCAAGATGCATATAAAAACATTAACACAGTTTTCTTGTATTTCCTTTGCTTGCATGCAAAATGTGAATTTTTGTTACTAAGACAAAGCTCAATGCTCAACCCATCTCGCTGTATCTAGGGAGGAGGGAGGATGGAGAAGAGGTGGCACCGAAGAGACCAGCAGCTGGCGTGACAGTCGCCGCGATGATGAAGATCGACGAGAGCGACGTGATTTAAGAGAACGGCGCGATGATCGGGACAACAGAGGGCCGCAAAGAGATCAGGATGAAGGTAGTTTTCTGTTAACTTTCTTTTAAACCCCAATTTTTGTAAAGCAATGCTTTAAACACAGGTTTTATTTATGTTTGATCAACAAACCAGTGTAATTAACATTTGCTCTTAATTTTTTATTTTTTTTATTTTTTTTTTGTGCTTCCTGGAACTAATTCTAACAAATAAATTGTACCAAGCATAATGAATATTAATTTGTTGACTACTTGCCTACACAAACTTAAATATAAATTTACTTTAGTCCTAGTGAAAATCTTATTTTCTTATTATCTTAAAATATTTTGTTAGAAAAATAGTCTTTAATCTTTATCCCTAAATCTGTTTTCATTTGAGTCTTGGGTCTTTCTTCTTGACCTTCTGCCCTTTGCTTTCATATTGAGTTCTGAATGTATATCAGTACTTGTAGGAATTGAATTGTCCTTCATAAAACAAAATTTAAATGTAATTTACTGAATCACTTTCAGTTTATTCACTTCATTGATAAAAGTGAAGTTATACTCTGCTGCTGTGTGAAATTTTTTTTTAATTAGTGTTCCTTATTTATTTTAGGAGGCTCTTGGCGGCGTGGTGGAGAAGAGAGACGAGAAGATCGACACGAGGAGCGTAAGGAAGATCGGGACGCCCCTCCTATAGCCCGTGAGCATGATGGAGAGAGGAGCTCCTGGCGCACAGATAAAGAAAAGGACAACCCGCGGCGCACCAAGAATGAGATCGATGATGATGGCTGGACCACCGTGCGACGTTGATGTTGTCGAGCTCTTCTCTTATCGCTTTGGTATCATGAAATGAATCTCTGGCTTCTTATAACCATGTTATTGCATAGATTCTTAAACTGTTGGTCATGTCAAAGCTGACAAGGCTCGTCGATTCTGTTCTGCCTTTAGCTTCGTTCTCATTAGATCCATCTGGCCATGCATGCTTATATCTTTGAACTGGTTTTCCTTCAAATCCAGTTGTTTTCCCTAAAAGTGGCTGAATGGTTAATAAAATTAATAAAATATAAACTAAATAAAGTATCCTAAAATGTCTTGGAATCCTGGGGTGGAATTTGGGTGGCTTTGTTTTCATAGACCTCATTTTGAGACTTCCTCATGGTTGTGATTTTTAAAGAGATGGAGAACAAAAATAGGATATTAATAAAGCTGTTTGCTCAAAGAGAATTTTTTTTTTTTTCTCGTGTTACTTAAACCCTAAAATACTGCTTTTTGAAACTGAGGCCAACTTACTTTTAACCAAGTACCATCATTACAGCCTGAAATAACTTTATTAAAAATAAATGGTATCTGGTGGGGTACCTTAACCATACTAAACTGTTCTACCAGGTTACAGTGTCCTTTAGTTGGAGATGAGTATAAAAACGTTTTGAAATTTATGTATACAAGATCATGTTACTGCGTGAATTTTATAGTGGTTTCACAGAGGTATGCAGTTATAATATTTACATGTACAGTGGTGCTTAAATATTTGTTAGCCCTTTCAAATTTCTTTTATGAATTTACCATGAAACAACAAAAGGCCTTAGTACAGGTATTGAATGAAACTGGATTAAAAACCAGTAGAAAATTAGTTGCGAATTTATAGATTTTGTGTGAAGGTCTTAGCAGGCTTTGGCACAACTCCAAATTGAAGTTAAAAAAACAGCCCCAGTCTATGCTCCTAAAGGAATTTTTAGGAACCTATTTAGAAAAGTAAACCATTATATTTGTAAATGTATATATTCACAAGATCAAAAATAAAACGTAGTAAGGAGTATGGTAAAAAAAATCCATTTACAATTTTACAGACGTATTTTGCGCTTAATTCTGTATCATGTTATAACATTATTGCACACATTTACAGCCTGAATTTTAAGGGTTGGTGTGTTGCTGATGAAGTTGCTCATTGTAAACTCTGCAGAAGGAAGAAAGTTCAAGTTATTTATTTATATAGCGCTTTTTACAACAGTACATTGTCACAAAGCAGCTTTACAGAATGAAAAGCCTTTAAATCCCCAAAGAGCAAGCCAAAGCGACAGTGGCAAGAAAAAATCTCCTTTTTATGTTGTTATTTAAGGAAGAAACCTAGGGAGGACCAAGACTCAGTGGGGGACTTATCCTCCTTGAGCGGCCAGGAAGCAATAACTAGGTGTTAAGAAAGGTGCTATGATATCTCTTTAGAGTATTAGTGAAGAAGCTGGGTAATAAAGTTCCTGCTTAATGTCGCAGTATATATCGCCCAGGACAGAGCTTGCCTTTCTGAACAGTTTGTTTAGTATCACTGTCTGATGCTGATATGGTGCTCCCACAGCAGGCAGCACCGTAAAATACGGCTGAGGCTACCACAGAGCCATAAAAGGAATTGAGAAGGGCCACTCTATTACAAATGACCTGTTTTTTTTCCCCTCAAAAAAATAGTCAGTTCTGTCCAATTAAGAAGATTATTTGTAGGTGTTATTAGAAGCAGGTGTTTTCAAGTAATAGGATAACAATCATCACTGTGTGTCTTGTTTTATTCCAAGAACCAGGATCTGTCAAAGAGACCTACGCTGCTCAAGTAATAGATAACGGACTCTTAATCACAGTATAGCACTCTGTTTATTTTTTTTTAAATTTATTTATTTTGCTCAGTAAGGAAACAAACAATTTTGGTTTCGATTTATCTGCTTTGGTGCAAATGAAAGTGACAACAGGTGTGCCAGAGAGGCAACATCAAGACAACCCTCGAAAAGGCAGTGATGTAGAGGTAATGAACACAGACATTACCTCTCTCCTTACCCATCCTGGCTGATTCTTCTCTAGATTTGCAAGTGTCCTCATCAATGCTGGTGCCGTGGTACCTGCAGACCACTTGCATGGAATAGGTTGTGCAGCTCCTCCAGGGTGGCACATCCACATGTGCTGTTTCTAGATTGTGCTGTGTGTCCTAGTCTCAGGATCATAAATGCGATACCATGTTTCATAAGGAGAGGTCCAGAAGACTTAAGGTTAAAAATTTAACAATTTTTAGAACAATTTAATAGAGTGCATTCAAGTGATGACATACAATGCCAAATAGTGACACACAAGATGTCCACAAAAGCTGGTTCATAACACCAAAGGCAAACGGTGCTGTATAGTGTACAAAAGAATACCTGATGTCTTAAATGGATTTTGATGGTCATTGTATAGAAAAAAGGGATTATCCCTGAGGAGTGGAAAAGAGCAGGGGTATTTAATACCGAAAAAAAAAAAAAGTATTCTGTGTGAGCTGTTTTGACCTTAAAGTCTACCTAAAGTGAAGATGTTTTTTTTTTGTGTGTAATCACATGAAGACTACCAGCATACATAAGAACAAATAATATATTTGATATTTCAGTGCAAAGGCTTGGATCTCAGGTTGTCTAGAGCATATTAGCACAAATTGTAATTGGATTGAGACTATAAAGAAGCACAAAGATCACTGGATGGTATTTCTGTACTTGGCTAATGTATTTGGCTCAATGCCACACGCTTTGCTGTGGAAGGCATTTGAGTTTTTCCAGGTACTGATTATGTATGGGTTATGGGTTAAAGCCCTTTTAGAAGATATCCAGTTTTGATTTAGTACATTGGAATATGTGACATCATGGCACCAGCTAGTATTGGGCATTTACTATGGATATATATATATATATATATATATATATATATATATATATA
>JAFMOD010000378.1:970106-1007751 GCA_019802435.1 Corydoras maculifer
TAGAGGTTATAAAGATTTCGGGATGGACCCCGATCAGGACTGCATTATGAGCTTCCAGTTGAACATCATAGCGAGGAATATCGTTCTCCCTTTTTTGGTGTGGTTGCGATAGTCTGACATGCAGTCCACTGATCAGCCGTTATAACCTCTTCATGCAAACATTATAATCATCTACACCAAATAAAACCTGTCCCGTTTTTATGAAGACATGCTGAAACTGGAGAAAAGTCGTACCCATAATTATACTCGACCACACCGAAAGCATCGCTTTCTTTTTCTGTACTATAGGGATTTGTCTTCTTTTACCTTTAAAAATATTTTCGCTGTTAGTGTGCACAGGACCACCCACACGCTTTAATCCTCCATATCGATATTCAAACAAAAGTGCATCGAATGAAACATTTATTTCCTTTAAAAGCGCCGCGGCTTTTCAGTTTGCAGGGTTTCGGGGAGAAAACAATCCAGTTGCTGGACAATCACGGGGCTGAATTCCCACGGCGGAGGTGATGAACTCTCCAAACTGGATTAGAGCTTGCGATGTTTGCTCACACGCTTTGTTCGCAGTTCCGAGCTCAGCGCCTGAACTTCTCTCAGCCCCGAAAACCGAAAAGCACCACCCTGTCCACCAGCATCGCGTCTTTAAACATCACCACAATCAAATCAGACCCTGTAGCTTATCACACGGCGTCTTAGACTTTCCAGCTGATTGTCGCAAGATTTTTTATCTTAAAAAATCTTAAAAGAAGATACCGACAACAAATATAAATTAATTCCAAACATATCAAGTACAGATTAATTATTAGCCTAAGAAAAATAACTGAAGAATTTAGGCAAGTTATGCTGCGTTTTTTGAAGTATATTAAGGTCCAACCACTCCCTTAAATTAATTATTACTGTTATATAGAAAAAGTGTGATTGATATTGTACGGTTTTGCAATTACAGCAGTGTAGAGTCGAAACGGGGATAAGCATAAATTGTAGCGGTATTGATAGAGCTCATATAAAGACCTCAACTAGTATGTGAACACACACACACACAAATACAAAAAAAAGAAAAAAAAACAAATATACGTGTGTGTGTGTGCCTTTCCTTATTAGTAATATTTTTTAATTTTATCTGTAATATAATATATAATATCTATTATTATATTTGCAATATGTGCATTATAATATATCGCGGTGGGGTTCCCCATGCCCATCCAGGGGAGAACGTTTCGGGCGCTGGGCAGATACACCCAGGACAGGGCGCCAATCTATCGCTATATATGTATATATATAAACATATTTCATTCATGTGGTTTGTAGATTAATTTTTTGTAACTACAAAACGTACAATTACTTCTGACCCCCAAGAAGCCCAAAACTTAAAAACTTCTTCAATCAGTTTTATCAGTCGTGTCAGTACGAGGAGCCGTTAGCTGGACCTTCAACTAATTGATTAAACCCTTCAGCATAAGAGTTGAATTTGAATAGTTGATTTAAAATATTTGACTTATTTTCTTTTTATGCATTGACGCTAGTATAGTAACCAAATATTCAAATTTCATGAACAATAAGTTGTTGTATTTTTTTCACATTATCTTTGAAGTTTTTTTTATATTGTTTTAAATATAGAATTCACATTTTCTGGCATTAATAATCTGTATATTATAACATTTTTGCACAACACTGCAGATGAAAGTTTCAGCAGCATTAATGTTTCAGGTTTTGTTTATTTTATGATGCAGCCAACTTTATTTTTGTATTTGCGACTGCTTTTGTGTCATTTGCTTTAGAATAAAAACACAGAATAAAAACACATCTTGATTATTTCTCATAAACGACGCTTAAATACAACTTTTAAATCACTTAATAATAGCATTTAAAGCATTTACATCAAGATTATCCTCTTAAAAGTATATTAATCGATTTTATTATCATTTAACGTAGAAGTTGGAGATACGTTTTGTTAAATCGTTATGGCCTAAGCTGTTTCCTATAATAGGTAGATATTCAAATTGAAAGTTTATCAAAATGTAATGTTTGCACGTAGATGTGAATGTTATACATATTTATTTTTGCTTGTAGAATACCATTTTACGGAAAATTACCAGATGTGTGGTACACGCTGCCAAATATGTAGATACGTTCCACTAGTTTTATCCGAGACCAGCTTCTAACATTCTTATATAACATATATTTTTACATTACTTCGAATTTGGTGCATTTTAAAGTCATCGTTTCATTTTCATGCGTTTAGCTTTTTAAAAAAATACAAATCTGCGATGTCAATGCAATTAAACAAACTCGAGTTTACAAAAAAAAAGATAAAAAAAACTTTTCTTTAGTCTGTGTACAGTTTTAAAAATTAGGAAGACACTAGTAAGTGCTTTAATGAATTTTTTTCCAGAATATACATTTGATCTACAGCTACTTACCTACTTACTTTATCACAGTTGCTTTCTCTAAATGACGTAAACATCTGACCTTTGTATTCCACATAAAATATTTACTAAAACCCCTGAACTTCCATCTGTTTGAGCTGTGCCTCGTGGCTCTTTGATTCTATTCCACAAACTGACCAACAGACGGCGCTCTTTCCTTACATTTTTACCCTAATTTTTTTTTAAGATTTTGCATTCAAAGAGTCAACTTCGTTCTAGTATTTAACATTTCTTTTGGCGGTCCAAATTCCAAATTTAAACTTCCCAAATTTTCACATATTCTATATGCTGTCGTTGTAGGTAGTAGTATAGTACAATGTATAAAGGCTACAGCTTTAATGATAACGTGTAACGTTTAATGACAATAAAACATACTCAAAGCTTACAAATATAAAGTTTTAAAAAGAACTAATCGTTTATCCAGGATTAGAAAAATTAATGCAATATGCTAGAGAAAAGCGCGTGAGGTGAAACAGTTCACCGAAAGCTTAAAATATTCAGAAGGTTTTGAAAGCGCCACCACTATTACTATTTAAATAGTACTACTAAAATAATAATAATAATAATAATAATAATAATAATAATAATAATAATAATAATAATAATAATCCAACATTATTAATATAGTGTTGATGATGATGATAACGATGATAACGATGATAACAATAATACTCACGACAGTTATGATTATATTTATAAAGGTTTGCCTGATATAGGTGTTATGGCAGACAGAATATTCTCATGTATATATTTACACAATAATATAAGCAGATCAACTGGATGCATTTATTGTTATTATTATTATTATTATTATTATTATTATTATTATTATTATTCCTTATTTTAATAATGATAATAATAATAATAATAATAATAATAATAATAATAATAATAATAATAATAATAATAATAAGGATATCTAAGGTGATTAATAGCTCATAACGCGCAATATATTTGGCATTAAATAGTAATTTATTGAAATATTTAAAATAAATAGCTAAATGTTATTTTAAAAAATATTGGCTCTAAAAAAGTTTTTTTTTAACGCGCATTTCAACCTTCATAGAATTTCTTCACTACAGGAGCTGAATAAAAAAAAACTTTTTCATTACTAATATTATTATTATTATTAAATAAAGCTGTTGATGATGATTATAATGGTAATGAAAATAATAATAATAATAATAATAATAATAATAATAATAATAATAATAATAATAATAATAATAATAATAATAATAATAATAAGTGCCCGAGAGACCGCATCATTATAATCGCAACGTAAACGGGCTCTATATAGTTAATAAGTCGTCACGTTCATAATATGACTGAGTCTTATGGGTCATTTAATGAGCGCTTATAGAGCGTAATGGGCCTCTTAACAAACGGAGCTGAAAATCTCGCCTCTGTCTAAATAAATGAGCCTCATCCCCCTGTAACTCCTGACCAATAGAGAGAGAGAGAGAGTTGGCGAGAGTGTGTGTGTGTGTGTGTGTGTGTGTGTGTGTGAGAGAGAGAGAGAGAGAGAGAGAGAGAGGGAGAGAGAGAGAGTTAACTGAAATCATCACATCGGAAAAAATGAAAACGTGGAGAGACACAAAGCAAAGTGGAGTAGCGATGAAGACAGAGCTGCCATAGATTCACTGAATGAAGATTTATTTAAAGAAAGATTGCACGTGTACAGCGCTCCAGCTCTTGGCGCTCGTTTTAAAATCGGACCAGCAATTTTAAGGCGCGATCGAAAATCGAAAAGGCTGCGCGTAACAGTTACAAAGAACCCGACATATAAAAGACAACAGAACCCCAAAGGCCTGTCAGCTGCGAGGACAAAATTGCCCAAGTACCTCCTGAATCGCTGCAGTAGGATCCGACATGGAGGGGAGCAGAGGAGCTTGAAGGAAAAGAGTGGGGGAGCGAATCCGTTCCGTTTGTCTGGAATCCGCCTCTCTGCCCGTTATCTTCTCGGTTAGAGTAGAGACGCACTTTCAAAACTCTTCGGACCCTTTAAGGCAAACAACACAAAGGACCAATCACCGCGCCATCCCGGCGGCTCCGGGTTAGGGAAGCTGCTTTCAGGACCAATTGCTAATTAAGGCCGAACTAAAAGTCGACGAGAAACTGCTTCTGCTGCCTCAATGGATCGCGCGGAGCCGCACAGCGCACCCGCCGCCGACATGTGCGCCTTTTAGAAATCTTTCCCTCTAACTATTTATTCTCGCGCCCAACTTCTGCTGGAGTATCTCTACGAACTTCTTGCTTTAGCGCTGTGCGGCGGATTTGTTTTTTTTTTTTTTTCTCTTCTTGGGCACCATGTTTCAGCCCACGCCGAAGAGATGTTTCACGATCGAATCTCTGGTGGCGAAGGATAATAATCCTCCTCCTCCTCCGGTCCTGCCGGCGTCCCGACCCGACGAGCCCACGCGACCCGCGCTCAGCTACGCCGGCGCGAGCCATGTGAGCCCGTTTCTGAACGGCTTCACAGCTGGAGCGCGGGGCGTCTACACCAGCGCGGACCTGGTGTTCGCCGAGGCCATGGCCCACGCTCCCGGCTCGGCGGTGCCCGTTCATCCGGTGGTTCCTGCCCCCGGGCCGCACCCTCACCCGCCGCCGCCGCCTCCACCCCCGCCGCACGCGCTGGCAGCTCACCACGCGCTCACGTCGACCCACGGGCCGCACGCGCTCTTCAGCAGCCAGCAGCGAGACCCCGCAACATTTTACCCCTGGTTAATACACAGATACAGATACCTGGGACACAGATTTCAAGGTAAGTTCTTAGAAACTTTCGCCAGGCCGAACATTCCCTCCCTCTCAATGACACGCACATAACCAACTTTAGTTTTGATTGTCATTTATAAAAAAAATATTAAACGTCGACTCTATTATTTTTATTTATTTATTTTTATGTAGTTATTTTTTTGGTTCTCACGGTTTGACCTCAACGCCAAAAATCGAACGATTTAGATGTATTTTCGATAATAAAAAAAACTAAAACAAAAAGGCAAACATATACAGTCGAATATTTCTATCTAAAACCATTCTTCTAGTAACATTTTTTTTAGATATGCCACATCCAATTAGTTTAATTAAGTAATCGATTAAGCGGCTGGATAAATACAATTATTACATATTTTAGACGCTTGCACGAAACTCACTACTGTAAATTAATCGAAAACTTTTGGGCTTCAGTCGTTAAGTTCTCACCAGTTAACTTAAAAAACATGCGTTTTATGACGATGACCTATCGTAATTTTTGAACACATAGAGGGCCACGTTAATTATGCAGTTATTACACATACAACATCGACATGTACACAGTTTGGTATATGATAGTATTTAATCTTTGGGGTAAAAAGATCAAAATAAAAACAAAATATGGAATTAAGCACTTTCTTTCACAATACATTTAAACAGGCTCTTCACTGTAAACGGTTCTCGAGTGCTTCACATAAACAGGTACCAAAATAATGAGTTGTGTGTGTGTGTGTGTGTGTGTGTGTGTGTGTGTGTGTGTGTGTGTGTGTGTGTGTGTGTGTGTGTGTGTGTGTGTGGGAGTAAAAGAGAGAAAGAGCGCTTGATGGTGGGTGACCTGGAAAAATACAAATTTATATTTAATTGTCTTTAAATATTATAACCTACAATGTAGGTGTCATGATTTTATTTTAAGTGAAACGGAAGGTTAAAGCATAACAAAATAATGGACATAATCGCATTAGGGTCTTTGTAGTGCTCTTGTCTGCATGTTTACTCTGTTTATTATGACGTTAACAGTCGTTTTTAACAGTTTTTCTGATTTTTATTACTGATATATGTTTTCTTACCTATCGCAGAAATCGACAACTTAGTTTCCATTGACGATTCGTTTTAGACCTGTCACCAACATCAAAATAATCAAATAATTCAAACTGCTGTCAGATCATTTTAATAACCATTGTTATTAAAAATCTAATTGCAATTCTTATAAAAACGAATCGACACGTTTTTGACCCAGTTGAACGAAGACCGTAATATTAGTACAGTATTATATGAATAAAATATTGGCCTCTTAGTTTACTATCTCGGATCAATGGCCCCAAAGCTGCAGTAACTAAAACCAACAGCCTACGTGTATTAAATTATGTTTTCGGTTTTCGTTGTACAGCTAATTATTTAACTGCACGTCTTCTTTCCGTTGTTTCAAAATTGAATTATAGACAAAGCATAAACCCTTTGTACGTAATGGTTTCATGCACTGAATTGCGACCATAATATATATTTTTTTGCATTATTGCAGGTAATGAAACAAGTCCGGAGAGTTTCCTATTGCACAACGCACTCGCTAGGAAGCCCAAACGGATTCGCACCGCATTTTCTCCTTCTCAGCTTCTGAGGCTCGAACACGCATTTGAAAAAAACCACTATGTGGTAGGAGCGGAGAGAAAGCAGCTGGCGCACAGCCTCAGTCTCACAGAAACTCAGGTAGGACACGTTTTTGTCGGTCTTGTCATTATTTAACCTATGAACCAGGCGCTATTAAAAAGTTCGCAACGCGCTTCTACATTTTGTTTTGATAGCTCAACTTATTGCGGGTGTACAATTCCTATAAAATATTTAAAATATAGCCATTAATTTAGGAGAAAGTGCTCCATCATAGTATTTATTCTAATAATCAAATACCTTAGTTCTATTCTAGTTTCTCTTGATGCAAAATATGGGTTTGTGCTTTGTTTTAAGCCAGATGATTGAACTCGAGCAAAAAACATTTCTGCTTTCGTACCTACCGACTGTAGCGAAGTTTGCTGTCTTCATTATAGCGCGCTATATGTTGCTATTATACGTTTAAAGTGTTTTTTTTTTGCTTGGGATTTATAAATGACTCGTTTGTTGCAGACAGCATGTAAAGATTGTGCGCAATTAACCATTCACAGATTTGCTTAAGAGTACTTTTCTATTAATTGAATGTATTTGAAATTAATATTGCCTGTTGAGAGTCATTAAAACGAATAGTCAATTATTATTCAGAATGTAATTGTATCAGTACCACGTTCATATCGCACTTTTAGGATGTGTAATCACGTGATTCACAAAGACGATGTTATATTTGTGCTGAGGAAAAGAGTTTATTATAAAATCACTAAATGATCTTTATTTAAATGGCATACACCACAGGCGCGTATTTTCTGCTCGATGCCTTAAGCCTGGGGTTAGCACCGAGCCCTTTCTAAAACGAGGCCAAGTGGGAGAAATGGGCTATAGGAGCCACTTCAATGCCTCAATTAGCGTACTGAAAAAGCGCATTAAACACACCTCGTTGGCCGAATTCGTATTTCGGCTGATATGAAGGATAAAAGGTGAATTAAACTCGGAACAATATGAATAATAACAAACCATCTTTCTTTTCTCTTCAGTGGCATTAAAGATGGTTGTAACTATCTGGTAGTTACAGCCTTTGCAGCGTTAAACGACGTGTACGATAATGGATTTTCTCATCTTTAACGAAGTGTTTATACGAGTGTATAAGCAGAAAGGATTATCCCCTCACTGCAATTCTAAAAAACTATAAAAGGGTTCATATATATTACGAAATACAATTGCAATTTGTAGATCTAATTAATGTTATCCCTCGATTATTCTTGATCACTTAAATGGGTAAAAAGGCTTATAGGCTTTGTATCTGCATCCTATGATTGATAATTTATCAATAATGTCGTTGTGACTTCTTCTGCCTTTGTATGTAACATCACTTAACATCGATTCACTTTATCTTAGTCAATTTTTAAATTCAGCAAAACAAACAGACTCCTTTTAAATTCGTGGGAGTCTGAATAATCTTTGATCGCATGTAACAAACTTCTCATGATATGCTCACGAGTTTGTCCATCATTAAAATTTTGTGTATAGTGTAGTCTAGAGGTCAGGTGCGTTCGATAGTCAAATACAAAAAGGGAAAAAAATCAGTAGTTTTAAACCATTGTCAGAATATCCTACAGTGTTGTGGCTGGTTAACAAGGAGATGGCGGAATCCGATGAAGCTGGCTATTTAGGCTTCTGTGTCGGATAGAGTGACTGAGTTCTTTTCGTTCTATCAGGCTATTCAGTTTTCTTTTCAGGCCTTGAGTCACTGATACTAAAGCTGAGAGGCCAGCTCGCTTTCTGTCTGCCACCCTTGAATGAAGCCTGTAAGAGATGTTTATGGCGTTTACCTGCACTATTCCTTAGTAATTAGTTACATTTTCCCTTCGTCTTCTCGACAGGTTAAAGTTTGGTTTCAAAACCGAAGGACAAAGTTTAAGCGGCAGAAACTGGAAGAGGAAGGATCGGACTCGCAGCAGAAAAAGAAAGGGACGCATCACGTAAATCGGTGGCGGCTTGCGACAAAACAGGCCAGTCCTGAGGAAATTGACGTTACGTCGGACGATTAAACGCATTTTTTAATGAAAGAAAAAAACCGAACAAAAAAAGCGCACTCGTGTTGTTTTGGCCCGTGATGGACGGTGTGGTGTGAAAGGGCGAACTGGATGAAGGACAGAGCAGGTGGAAGCAAGCATTGTTTCTTTTCTCGTGTCTCGGCAGCTCGAGGGTGAGAAAATCTTCCAGTGGTGGCTCCAGTGTCACCACGAGGCAACTGTCAGTGATGTTTTTCCACGTTGCTACGGCAACTTGATTGACAGGTAGTATGTGGACACGCCCCCGCCAACCTCATCAACTCACTATCTAAAAAACACAATTTCTATTGCGCTTTGGACATTTGCACTTGAGAGTTTTCCCCCCAAAGCTACCAAAACACACCATTGCGTGCGAGTTTTTTTCAATTTTTTTTCAGTTTTTTTCAGTTTTTTTTTTATTTTTATTTTATTTAAAAAAAAAATCCTGATCTTGCATGGTGTAGAACAATGACTTTTTGTTGAGGGGAGTTTAATTTTTAACCCTTCTTGTGAACCGGATTCTATTCAATCTGGGAAATATGTGTTTTTTACACCGGTGTGCAGTCTTTGAATTTATGAATTAATCATCGTGTTCAAGTTGTTGTGAAAAAAACGATATGAAGTAGCAGTGCTGCGTTTAAAATAATTTATAAATAATTCGAATTTCAAAATAATACCATGAAAAATCAGTAACATTCCAAAAAATTTCGCTTTTTACATTTTCTTGGTCTGAACTCACTCCTCAATATAAAGTGTTGCCACGAAGGACTTAACGGAGGGGGACTCACAGGCGCTAAGCAGCATAACTTCAAAAAGCACTGAGCGTATATATTCCATGTACAGAGAGACTTAAAAAAGCTAATGTTTCTGTTAGAAAATTCTCTTTTACCAGAATGTAAATAATTTTGTGTTTTGTGTTAAGTTTGCTGCAATTTTAACACAAAAATATACTTCCAAGAAGTATATAATTGTCAATATTTTGTCAATAAAGTTTTATCATGTTGCCCAGAATTAAAGTAATGCTTCAGCGACTTTGTGAATAGTGTAGGGAAATTGTACAGCTACATTTATGTTACGAAAAAATTGTGTTTGCAATATTCAGACTAATTTCGGAATCCATAATCGAATTTTTAATTATAATAAAACCACGACATTTGCATGTATAATTCAATAAATTAGGTCGTCTATAAATGAAAGTTTTTCCATTCAGAATTTATTCATTGCACTGATATGACAATGCGGTTACCAGTTACTTAAGATCAGAGTTTGAATTGTTTCCCCTATTTTCTTCATGCGCCAGATCAACAACCTTAATCACTTTTATTTCTACAGGCACATGAAGCCGCGTCTGGCCCGTTCAGGCCACAAAGAGTCCTTACGAGCCTTTGTGAAAGTGCAAATCAGTTTAGGCAATTATCATACGAGTAATATGGACAGAAAGGAGGGGGATGCGTTGCCCAGTGGTCCACTTTAATCTGTTAATCCGTGGATCCAAAGGGGGCCTGGTTGGACATAATTTAGTACAATCTGACTGCCCCGCACAAGGCGATAAGGGGGAAAGCTGCAGTGTGTCTCAAACGAGAGCATTGTTTTAAAAATCGTGTCCTTTTTTAGACGCAGCTTCATGCACGATTTCACCAATTATAAGAAGCAGAAAATATGTAGAAAGCTTGGACTGTCACTTTGCCCACACGTTGGTCTGTTCCAAAAAGAAACGATTAGTACTGAACGCATGCAATTATATCGTACTTATTTCCTTAGGTTGAAGCTAAATTGTTGTGCGTGACCTTATGCGGCCTGTTTAAACCAGTGCGTCCTGTTTGTAAATCAAGTAAGATACGTGACAGCCTTTCACACCGTGACATGATGCTGTTATGCCGTATTGCAGGGTTACCTTCAAAATTCTCCAAAATTTCATATTCTAAGCTTTGTGTACAAGGAACGTTTCTGTTGGATGCTTCAGCTTGTAATACATGGAATGGATTTTTTTTGCTGGCGTATGAACTATAACGGCCCTAAAAAATCTTCATAAAAGCTTTAGGATCCCCCCCCATCCCAACTCCCTTAAAAGCTTTATTACAAACCCAGCTTTGAAATAGAGGGATTAGAAGACTGAAAGGGGGGTCCCACAATGGCTGCAAGAAAAGGTTTCATGCTAATGAGGTTAATGCCCTTTTGTATCTCTGGACTGCACAACTTCATTACTCCTATCTGAAGGAGCTCAGTCCACTCGAGCTGCCCCCCCATCTTTCCTGAAAAAAAGAAGGATTTCATAGCCGTCCTGTTTAAACTAGATAATTATATCTTTTCAAGTTGGCTCCGAGATAAAGACAAAGTGCCTTGAACCGCTGCAAACAATTTTGGCACACCATAGCGCTGCCCTTCTCTTCTTCTTTATTTTAATCGGAGTTTAATCTTGTACACGGTCAGTTTAAATTCGCCCAGGCTTTTACGCTTTATGCTGGGCAATTAGCTCAAATGAAACGGATGGCAGGTGCGGGCAAAACAGCATTTATTGATACCCAATATTTATTCACATTATCCAAATAAATTAGTGAATAAATTAGATGAGCAACCCGTAAAATGTTTTCTTGGGGGTAAATGTAAATCATTTATAATGTCAACACAGATATTTTCGTTCTTATAAGACGATATCATCATTCCAAAAAAGCAAGTTCATGAGATCATCAAACAACAAACTACGTCCCAAAAGCCTTCAGTAATACGTATTATTACGTTGTAAGCTCATCTCGTTGTCTCCAATTAGAAATCAATTAGACGAGGCCCTGCTTATTTCCCTATTGATTAATCTATTCTCTGAAACTGTGATTATGAATCCTGAATTTCCCACACCTCAACTTACTTTTCCCAACAAAACGGCTTGACCGGTGACCCTGTGACCCGATTACCTAACCCCGTACTGGGGTAACTTGTTTAAGGGGCAACATTAACTGCAATGCCACGCTTACGGAGTAGGCCAACGATCAATCACAAAGGTCGCAGTCTGCCTTGATCTGTGACGTCATTCACAAACAAGCCGCAGACGGGGCTTTCAACAGCGCAACACAAACACTAGAGAGTGAGTGTGAGGGATGAACAGAGGGAGGGAAAGCGAGAGACCCAGAGATGGAGCGGTATAAAAAGCCACAGCACCCGTCCCAGCGCCGATGCTCCCTAATTGGCCGACACTTAAAATAGACGCCTATCAAATAACCAAAGTGACCCTAAACCTCTAATCTGCAATTACTAGCTTTAATTACATCCGTTAGATCTTGCTCTGCAAGGATTCAGAATAAACTCACGCTTTGCCTCGCAGAACCTGCAAACGCCAAACTTTTTTAAAATTGCAATTTTTATAAATACAAACACAGGCTGCCATTAATATGCCAGACTCGAAAATGACAGTGCGGTATTTTGACAAATCGACGAGGTGAACCTAATAATACAGACCTTTATAGGAGCAAATTTGACTCTCGTAAATGTTTTAACCATCTCATTAGTCTTCTTGTGCCGAGAGTGAAAGGAGCTGCATTAATGACTTCTTGTTTTGATATTTAACTAAATAGCGTGCCAGTGAGCGTTTAGGCTTAAAGACTAAACAGAAATGCTGAGCAGTGTGTATGTAAATTCTCATTAACCCAAAAAAGTGTTTTTCACAATATTTTATTGGCCTAAAACGTTTAGGCCCAAAATGTTTAGATGGCGTTCGCCAAAATAAAAAAGGACTACATATACGTCTTAACAGTATATATTATACATTTCATTCAAGTAGTTAACCGATTATCATATATAACACAATATAACACAATATAATATTAACTTTTTAATAAGTTAAAACCCGTTTAAAACAGTAAATTAACTCCTGCCGAGGGCTTGTTCAATAATACATTTTTTATAACTGTTTATGCGTATGAAGTTATTTTTAAAACCAACAGAATATAATGTTAGGATAGGAAAACAGAAAAAGTTTTGTATACAACTTCAAAAAAAATATTTCATGAGTGACTTGAACGTTCGGGATGAATAAATTTGCCACCAAAACGAGGAGTTTTTATATACACTAACAATAATTCATTTATATTTAGATGTTGTTTTCCCCATTGTGCTCGTTATTGTGATTTTAAATATAGTTTTCAAAATGAAGCGCCTAAAAAACCCTCTGTAATGATGTCAGTAAAAGCGTGGAATTATAAGTCAGACAAATGTTTTTTTTTAATAATTCAACTCCAGATTGGAACAATACAATTATAAAAATATCAATATCAAAAGCATTAGGTTTTTGAAATAAAAAATAACTCAGTGGTCTGTAGATTTTTAGCTCTGTAGATGATTGTTTTTCACTGTTAACAGAGGTACAAGTTTACAACGTTTTAAACGCTTTAGCGAGAACTTCTCATCAGTTTTCTTTTGCAACTAAACCCAATTCTACCCTTTTAAACAAATTAGCAGAATTTGGCAACGGGGATTGTGTAATCCAGTGTGTGTGTGTGGTGTGTGTGTGTGCGCGTGCGCGTCTCGCGTTTCACTGAAAAGTAAAAATTTACATAATTTTTTTCAAACGCAAATGCGAAGAAATGAATAACTGATTAACAGCACTGGGGCACAGCATTTAATACTCAACAACTAACGAGAAATTGAAAACGTTCAAACAGTTCAGAAATTAACATCTGAAATAATATTTTTTTGGTATAGTCTAGATAATTTTCACACATCATAGATATTTCGTGTGTTGTTTTAGAACCCAAACCTCTCTATAGAAGATTTGTAAGGCAGATAGAAAGCTTGACTGGAATTGTTAATAAACTAAAATCGACTTTCCTAATAAAACCCCAAAAGAATACAATACAGCACTAGATTTTATGTACTGAAAACCACATATATTTAGTCTATATATTAGTCCAGTTCCATGAATTGCGTTTCAGCATCAACCTGTTCGGATCTAAGTAAATTTAACTTATAGGATACTTTTTTTTTTTTACTAAGATCTAAAACATCTTAGGATCTTTTTAGAAGTCTATTACAATAAAGATTGTCAGCGGCAACGCATATAAAAAACGGTTTCATGCAGCTGTACGTACCGAGAAAAGCTATGACCTATAAAACGAGTTCGAAGATTCTACACCGAACTCAGCTACATCCAACACTACCAGTTACAGAATCCCAAGACAAGCAAATACTAAATAGAAGTATGTAAATAAATGAAAGAGTAATAATAATAATAATAATAATAATAATAATAATAATAATAATAATAATAATAATAATAATAATAATTATTATTATTATTATTATTATTATTATTATTATTATTCGTTTTTCTTATGATTAAATTAGTAGCTACCTTGTACGTCTACCTAGCTACCTAGGGTACATTCTAATGGCATGATTTGGTTTTACTTTTTAAGTGAAGATAATGCTCCCTGCTACTCAACAAAAACCTAATCTGACTGATATGTTTTTTTTTGTCTTTTGAAAATATGCTTTTTTTTTTTTTTAAATATGCTTTCTCATTCCTCATAGGCCATGAGGACTCATTAATTGACATGAACTGAACATTTGTTGATGGCTTACAGGAACAGTGAACCCAGTGCTTTAGTCCTTTAGTCAGTTGCTTTAATTTTCCCTTGGTCTGAACATGTACCATAAATAAGTGTGTTTTATACACAGGTGTTACCTTGTAATATTGCCCTTTTTAGTATAAAGACACAAGCTGGATTTTTTTACCCAATTCTGTAATTTATTATTGGTTATTTTTGTAGAATTTAACAATTTTGATACAATTAACACAACTTTTAAATGTTATTGTGCAAAAGTAAATTGCTTAACCTATAAGAACATATAAATACAACTGTCAAAACACATCTCCCAAATATAACATCTCCAGTACAAGTACATAGGAACAAGTCCATTGAAGTTAAATATCTAAGTAAATAAGTTTAGCAGGAAAATAAAAAAAATGTTTAAATGCTTGTTTGGTATGATGACTGATTGACTGATTTATTATAATTGACATAATAAGATGATTAATATTGAAGCATCAGTGTGTAAGCAGCAAGTTACTGTTGTTGGTTGTGGATGATATAGTTTGATTTACATGGACAACTCATTAATTTAAATAGAAAAAAAAACCTGATACACAAATCACTTTCTTAATCATTTTTTTTTGGTATAACATAAGTTACATAAAACCACATGAGATTTTCAAGAGGAGAACCACTGTTTGGTGGAGCTGTTAAAAACACAAACATCAAAAATATGACCTGAATACACAATGCTTTTTAAAATGGTTTCCAAAAAGACTAGAAACCATCAGTTTAATGCATTTTAGTTTATCCTATCTTCCATAGTGTAAAAAAAATATTTGAAATGTAAATAGTAACTAATTGTAAATGTATCTAAAGTGGGCAATGGGAGAAGATAACTCCTAAAAAACTTTCTACCATTGGTTTTACATAGATATAAAATATATTATGCACAAATAAATTAAATCAAGTTTTGCATTGACAGAGTGGCAAATTATCCATTGTTTTATGTAAAACGCATACAATATGTGGCACTGACTTGCATACTTTCTCAATCGGCAGACAGTGATTTATCTGTGAGTGATTACTAAATAAAATGTTTCATCCAGCATGCAGGTGCAGCTAAAATTCTTTCGCCTAATCGGTTCCACATGGAAGAGCTCTACACCTGATAAAATAACTCTTAGAGGCCTCGCTGTTCAGAGCAATTTTCAGTAGGTGCCCTCAGTAACATAAACAATGACTACACACACACACACACACACACACACACACACACACACACACACACACACACACACACACACACACACACACATATCTATACACATTGAGTCTTACAAAACAAAAGTATTTGCACCCCTGGGGCAAATCCATGTTTTTTATTTTGTTATGAAAATACAGGAAACAAACTTTAGCCAAAAATATTAAAGTTTAAACATTTTTTTTAAATAAATGAAATTATTTAATATTAGGGCGGCATGGTGGCTTAGTGGTTAGCACGTTCGCCTCTCAGCGCTAGGGATTCCCGGTTCAAATCCCCATCTGGGTGGAGTTTCCATGTTCTCCCCGTGTCCGCGTGGGTTTCCTCCAGGTTCTCTGGTTTCCTCCCACAGTCCAAAAACATGGATCAAGTCAATTGAGTTCTCCAAATTGCCCCATGTAGAGTGTGTTTGTGTGAGTGAGTGTGTGCCCAGCGATAGGTTGGCGCTCTGTCCTGGGTGTATCTGCCCGGCGACCGAGACGCTCTCCTCTGGATGGGCATGGGGAACCCCACCACGACACTAATAGAGGATTAAGCGGAAGATAATGACTGAATGAATAATTATTTAATAATAAAAAAAATCCATTACCTGAGCAGACGTAACACGTAAAACGTAACAGACGTAACTGTGTGTTTACATTTAATATTTTATTAATTATTTACAGTAAAAAAATATTTACATGATTTTCAGGAAAATAAACATTATTTAGTTAAAAAATCAACAAAGTTGTCCAAACTTTGGCACCTGTATGTTTCATTACTGTTATTTTCTGTGCTTCTTCATTATGTGTTCCAGGGAAAAAAATTCTATATGCTTATTAAATGATATATCAAATATTTATTATTAATACTGGATGAATCTTTTTGCATGGTCGGAGAAATCCTGAAGTTAATGTTAAATCTCAAAGCATTTTAGGCTTATAAAACTGTAAAGCTGCCTTGTGACAATGTACTATTGTAAAAAGCACTATATATCCATCCATCCATTACCTTCCACTTTATCCTCTTGGGGTGGGTGGGGGTCACATGCCCATCCAGGGGAGAACGTTTCGTGTGCTGGGCAAATACACCTAGGACAGGTTGCCAATCTATCGCTGGGCACACTCTCACTAATACAGGCACACACACAAACATACTCTATATGGGATAATTTAAGGAATTCATTTGACTTTGATCCATGTTTTTGGACTGTGGGATGAAACCGGAGAACCCAGAAAAAACCCACGCAGACTATATTGGGATTCGAACTGGGAAGTGCTGAGAGGCGAACGTGCTAACCACTAAGCCACCGTGCTGCTAAGCACTATATAAATTAACTAATTGAACTTGAACAACATTAGGTAGATGAGTATAATAATTTTGATGTGGACGTGGATTAATTATGGTATATTTTAATTGAATGAGAATAGAAACATTTAAAATAGATGACATATAACCATAATTACTCAGTTTTATATTTGTTTTTATGTTTTTATTTGTTTTACATACACACTCAAACTAAAGACACAAATCCTATTCTTTTAGATGTGTGTTTCCTGCATAAACATTGATTTAACAACCTAAAAAATTAAATCTTAATGTCTACAGGAAAAAGTAAAAAAAAAAAGACATATATATTTTTGTTGTTTGTTGTTCTCATTTGTAAGTTACTTTTGATGAAAGCATCTGCTAAATGACTAAATATAAATGTTACTTAAAAACAAGGTACCTGAGTGGCTTCGTAGGTACTCATATACTGCTTGGGACATGCATACATTTTGGGCCATACACATAGTGTCAGTGATGTCCAAAGATTATCCCCAGGAGGTACATTGTGAAAATCCACTTTTGAATGTGGCTGCAAAACACTCATCTAGAGTTATGCAGGGCTCTTGGATAATATTATACCACAAAGTGCTTACAGCATTCTAATCGCGAACCATAGATAAACAGTACCTAATCTTAAACATTAAATCATGCTTCAAAGTGTTCACTTCTGACCTCAGAGTTTTTAAAACCTTTATAATACCAGCTGTTAGTCACTAAATACAATGCCATTATATTTATAACATTTAAAAACATGCATTGTTGGTATCGAAATAAGAAAAAGGACATATTGAATGTCTAAAAAATCATAGTTAAAGTAAATGAGGAAACTTTTTTTGATTAAAAACTTAACTATGACTACAGCCACTGTCAACAAGACATAAAGTACTCCACTGCTGCTGCTGTTTTCAATAATCATAATCTCATCTCATTATCTTCTGCTTTATCCACTAATAGGGTAACGGGTGATTCCACATGCCCATCCAGGGAAAATATTTTGGTTGCAGGGCAGATATACCCAGGACATGGCATCAATCCAAAGCTAGGTAATAATAATAATAATAATAATAATAATAATAATAATAATAATAATAATAATAATAATAATAATAATAATAATAATAATAATGCGGCACGGTGGCTTAGTGGTTAGCACGTTCGCCTCTCAGCGCTAGGGATTCCCGGTTCGAATCCCCATCTGGGTGGAGTTTCCATGTTCTCCCAGGGGGGGGGGGGGGGGGGGGGGGGGGGGGGGGGGGGGGGGGGGGGGGGGGGGGGGGGGGGGGGGGGGGGGGGGGGGGGGGGGGGGGGGGGGGGGGGGGGGGGGTTCTCCGGTTTCCTCCCACAGTCCAAAAACATGGATCAAGTTAATTGAATTCTCAAAAATTGCCCCGTTTAGAGTGTGTATGTGTGAGTGAGTGTGTGCCCAGCGATGGATTGGCGCCCTGTCCTGGGTCTATCTGCCCAGCGCCTGAGACATTCTCCCCTGGATGGGCATGGGGAACCCCACCGCGACCCTAATAGAGGATAAGCGGGAGATAATGAATGAATGAATGAATGAATAATAATAATAATAATAATAATAATAATAATAATCACATGTATTATGATTTTTTGTAAAATACTTAAAATTAAAATATTTGTTTAAAGTATGGTAAGATTTTTTGCCAATAGTTTAGTTGATAATTATTAAGAAATTTAGTTGCACCACAGAACCATCAGCAGTATAGTTTAGAAGACAGAGAATAAGATATATCTACTGTTTGACCAAAATAATGTTGGCAATCATTGTACTCCTCTATAGAGCCTTCTATCAGGCTTATACCCCTCTAATACAGACACTACATATATAACTAACTGGCATGTTTTTACATGATACTAGTGTGTTAAGAATCACATCACATTACAAAAGTGACCTATACAGTATGGTATACTTGTGTGTTTGGTTGTGCAAACATTTTTGCCATTCATGTTGCCTTTAATGTGTTCAAGTTCAAGTGAACTTAATTTATACCACAATTTGTATACAATATGCTGTATATCTTCCGCTTTATCCTCTACTAGGTTTGAGGGCGGGTTCCCCATACCCATCCAGGGGAGAACGTTTCGGGCGCTGGGCAGATACACTCGGAACAGGGCGCCAACCCATCGCTGGGCACACGCTCACTCACACAGATGCACACACAAACACAACCTCTATATAGGGCAATTTGGAGAATTCAATTGACCTTGATCCATGTTTTTGGACTGTGGGAGAAAACCAGAGAACCCAGAGGAAACCCTCACGGGCACGGAGAGAACATGGAAAGCACCAAGATTGGGATTCGCTGACAGGCGAATGTGCTAATCACTAATCCACCAAGTCGCCTTATCATAATAAATCTAAGTAAAATTTAGATTTAGCAAGAGAAAACATTATGAGAGATACTTGGGTACAATGAAAACCAAAACCTGGAGGAAAAATGCATGTATAATGTATATACAGGCTCCTCTTTTTTCTGTCCAGTCACTTGCTGTCCTTTTAGGGGACTCCAGAGGCTAGTTAGAAGGTGTCTTGTTCTCACCAAGAAACTAATTAGATCCCTGACTGAGGTCTTAACATTTCCTTGAAGAGAAAACGAGGCAGAGAGAACCGTTCAAAGGGATAGAAAAGGTGCTAAAACGCTATCTCTTTTTTCTTTCCTCACCCTCCTCCCTCCAAACACCCCCTCCCCATTTCATCCAGTCAGCCCCCTCGGAAGAAAAACAAAGAGCGGTGAGCTAATGAAGTTGGTAATTAAGGAGCTTCTGTCAGGCACAATAGGTAATTAGACATTGGCTTCCCTTGGGTGCTGGCAGTCCAGTCTCATCAGTGCTTGGGATGACCATGCATTCTAGCTATCTGGGCCTCTCACAAAAATAAGGGAACGCTAATTTTCACCTCATCATGACCTTACTCTGCTATGTGTTCTCTGGCTCTAGGTCCATCACTTCTTCTCACATCACTATCACGTAGTATGTTTACATGCATTCAAATGATTTGATCATTACAGTGTTTTGAAAGTTGTCTCATTACTCAAAATGGTTATGTAAACCACATGTTAGGGTGTCCTAATTTGATAATAAAGCTATACATGTAGCGCACAACATGATTTATTGGTTTTCAAACCAGATGTCTTTGATGGATTTATGGCAAAATGCTGTGTAATCACTTGAATAATAAGGTAATAATCACATTATTATTGTGCAAACGTGAAGTTTAAAGAAAACATACATGTCCTCCCTTCATTAAAGCACAGATGCAGGCCTTTACAAGATTAAACTCAGGCACATTTTCCAGGAGAGAGAGCGTGGCAAACACAGTAATCATTATTCACCCATATTAATCTTATTATATTGGAAAATGGTGTAACTAAATGCACTAGTGATACTGATTAAGGTGAAGAATGTATTACTAAACATTGTTACAACGTTTTCCTGGAAAAGGACATAAGTGTATACTGATTTTCCTACCGTAAGGTAGATTGTATATGTGCTCTACAAATCTCTTGTGGACAGAGTAAGGGAAATTGCAGAGATTTGTTAGATTTTAAAGTTCAAATGTCTCTCTAGTTATGACCAGATGCCACCTATATAACTATAAGTTTTCTGGGAATGTTGCCAAGAGGAAGCCTCTGTTGTCAAGTACTGACAAATTAAGTTGCCAGACATTGTTGGAACTTTTAGTGGGCCATGTGCAGATATGACCAGAATTAAGCTTTTTGGCACCAAAAACCAGAAGTGGGTTTGTACACAGACACAACTATATCCATGTGGAAAAGTACTTTATTCCCACTGTAAAGTATGGTGATTTATCTGTCACGTTGTGGTGGTGTTTACCTTGGAAGGAAAAAAATCACATACTGTTTGGATATGTAGCAGCATGGACTCATTTAAGAACCTGTAGACTTTAGTAGAGTGGAGCATAATGAGGCAAATACCAGTGCACTTCTATCAAATCACACCACATGGCACTTGCAGTTGCCATGTATTCTTTAGAATTGTAGTGAATGGACTACCACAAAGCAGGTATTGTTTGGGTGGTGGATCACACTCAGCGCTGTAGGGGCACCGATGTGGTGGTGGTGGTACAATTATGTGTTGTGCTGGCAAGAGTGGATTAAACACCTCTGTTTTCTTATTAAACACTTTAAGCTTACTTCAGCTTGTGGATATAAAATCAGATATGATAGATCTGCTTGTGTTAGTCATCATCTAATATTAGGCTGGTCCGATGGCAGAGGGTTTATATAATTGATATTATTTTGTCCTGCTCAAATGCCATGTTGTACAGGATGCTGATGGCTGGACATATTTGGTCTAGTAGTGACAGTTTGGTGTTTCAGGAGTACTGCTATACCTGATCCATTCATACCACATACTGTGCAAAACAGTGTATGAAGACAATTGTGGTACTGTATTTGTACCATATTGTGAATTTTGTGCACAGTTGCTTAAATTACAAATGTTGTTGTGCCAATAAATGAACATATCAGCTTTACTAAACAAAAATGCTGTTCCTAAATTTAGCTAATTAGAAAACTAAATCTTATGTCACCTCAATATTTTTTCTTGTAGTAAATAATTGCTTTACAATGGACAGGAGTTTGTACCTGTATAGGTGTGTTCACTTTATTTCACTTTAAAAATGTACTTGGATTACCTGTTATAATATTCATTCATTCATTCATTTTCTTCCGCTTATCCTCTATTAGGGTCGCGGTGGGGTTCCCCATGCCCATCCAGGGGAGAACATCTCGGGCGCTGGGCAGATAGACCCAGGACAGGGCGCCAATCCATCGCTGGGCACACACTCACTCACACAGACACACTCTAAACAGGGCAATTTTGAGAACTCAATTAACTTGATCCATGTTTTTGGACTGTGGGAGGAAACCGGAGAACCCGTAGGAAACCCACGCAGACACGGGGAGAACATGGAAATTCCACCCAGATGGGGATTCGAACCGGAAATCCCTAGCGCTGAGAGGCGAACGTGCTAACCACTAAGCCACCGTGCCGCCCTGTTATAATATAACTTAGATATTTTCTTTTAATAATCATACTTACAATAAATTATCTATCTGGTAATTTTAAAGATGAAAGATGAAAAGGATATTAAAGAATGTTTGTAATGCTTGTTATTTTTACCATGTTGCCAATTTTTTACCTGTATATTAATATTATTTATCATTTGGTAGTTTTCATATATATTTATATTGAACTAAACACTAGTTAAAAATATTTATAAAAGTTTTTTTTTTTTTTTTTTAAAAAAAAGCATTTTCTTTAATAAGTGCATGATGTCATGCCCTATAGTCAGGCCCCATTTAATCACCTTATTGTTTAACCAAAAGTAATACACTTTGTAATATATGCAATTGTTTTCCCCCTTAGAACAAGACATATTACAACTATGTTAAGAATTACATGTAGATCTATCCTTATTTAAAGCCACCATCTAAGCCACGCAGCATGTGGTGTATCTATTAAAATGCCATAACATGGAGGTAATGCATATGAATGTGTGTGTAAGTCTGTGTGGATGAGATTTATGGCAGCCTGCCTCACTCAGCATTCTGAGTGAGGCCATTCTAATTATCACATTTCCTTCAGATTGCTCGACTGTGGTTGAGATAGGGAGAGTTCACTTGGCCTCAATTAAGCATATTTATCTGCGATTATCCAACAGTGAGATTTCTGCGCGAGTGAAGAGATTATTCTAAAGAGGCGGCGATACGAGGGAGGAATGCAATGTTCTGACGGAGTGACATCTTTCAGCCAGAGAAGAAAGGAAAATGAAAGAAATGGAAATTGAATCAAAATGTGCCATGCTTTTACTGTCGTCTGTCGTTCTCTGTACCAGGAGATTTCTGAGCCAGAAGCAGTTTACCAGACCTAGTTGCCAAAGTACAGAGTGCCTTCAAAGGTAATACATAACAAGAAGTCAAGACTGTAAACAAATATGTTTGATTTTACGGCTAAAGATATACACACATTAAACAAGGTCATTTTAAACACAACTTTGTAGCAAAAATCTGTGGTTTGAGGAAGGCCCTGTTCTATTTCAGCATGATCAGAAAGACATGGCTTAACATGTTTTGTGGAAAAACTTTAGGGGACCTTTGAAATTCTGACCATTAGACAACCATGCAATTCATTGTCAATATTGATTGAAATTAGGTTGGATTGTTATGTGTAACACCTTTTATTTATTATTTATTTATTTATTATTGGCATACAGTTTTCAAATACAGGTAGCTTTCATGGGTGTTATGACATTGACAGACTTTTGGCCACACCATACTATTGTGGGCCATTCTGCTTTCCTTACTTCTTTGATCTCTCCATTTTTACATTCCTGGTAACCATTTACATTGTTTAGACGGGACATGTGCCGCTCCAGGGCAGAACACCTGGGAACTGAACCACTGACCTTGTGGCTGAAGCTCTAGGATCAGCATGGACAGACAGAAATGTTTCTCTTCATATCCTGTTTGGCCTCCAGCTGTTCAGAAGCACATAGTCAACCCTAGAGATATCTCACCTGTGCCAGGTAATAGCTGCCTTAAAACAGGAAAGGGAAAAGTTCGAAGAAAGACAGGCACAGCTGTATCCAGCTGTATTTGGTTTTCACCCTCTATGTAAGTTGCCATACAATACATTTAAGAAAATTTTATTGAAGGCTTTATAAAATATTATAAATATTAAAATGATAAAAAATGCTTTTCATTACATCTTTCCTATATGTTACATAGTATTACAAATGGGATTACATACTGTAAAGTATATATTGACTATGCACTAGAATATAAACCAGAACTTACTGTAGATACGTTTGTCATTTTAAGCCAAAATGCTCTTATTTCGAAATAGTAGCTTTAAATAAATTAATAGTAGCTTTAATTAAAATATTTTGTATAAAATGATGTGTTTGTGCATAAAATCTCATGTACACTCAGAACATATGTACAATTTCTGAATATATGCAATTTTTATAGCATTATTAAATTCATTAAACAATTTAGGTAAAAACATATACTATGTACCTACTTGTTTCTACACCAACTGTACATTTTATCACTTAAGATTTACAATAATTTTGAAGCGTAAATTATAAATGTAGATGAAAGAACCAAATTAAATGATACATAGACTTGCTCATTTATTTATTAAGGAAAATAATTCATTCTTAAAAAAATCAACTAATAGGATAAGCAAATTTGAATGTTGAATTAAAATTAGAGTCAGGTGTAATCAATCAAATGACAATTAGGTGTGAGTGAATAACCTTTAATTAAAGAAAATGGACCTATTTGATTTTTACAACAAGTTTTTTGAAATTCTGTGATGCTACAAACAGGAAAGTTATAAGAACTTCAGAAGAAGAGTTGTTGATGCTAATCAAGTTGTAAAAGGTGATAAAATTCTACATAGTTTGGACTCCATCTATCCCCAGTCAGTCATACTGTGTAAATGAGAAACTGTGTAAATGAGAAAATTCAAGACCATTATAAATGCCCATAACAAATTCAATAGTCTGCAAGGGCTCATGTTAATGTTCTTGAGTTTATGATTAGGAGAACCCTGAACAATGATGTTTTATTTGCAGGAAGGAAGTCAATGCTCTCTAAACAGAACATTTCTACCTTTCTGCAGTTTGTTGAACAGTTTGTTGACTACATGAACAAACCAGAAAGTTATTGAATCATGTATTGTGGTGAATGAGACTAAAATAGAAATATTTCTCTCTTTTCCTCTCCTCTCCTCTTTTTTCCTAGCCTAACCTACATATGATTATAGCTCCATAAAAAATTACAAATAATACAAAATCAGCCCATCACCCTGTAGAAAAGAATAATTTAAGTACTCTCAAATTTATATGAAATTTGAGTAATTTGATTGAAAGGATCTGCAATAGTGTGTTGCTCTTTTTTTATGATTTACCACCTACAATTACGTTTCTGTTTTCATTTGAAAATTAAGTATAGTAAAGTAATAATAAATTAAACATGAAAAAAAATCATGGAATGTAAATATTTAGTTTTTTAACATGTTAAAATGCACCTCAGCATTTTGGTGGATAAAAAAAGGCCCTGTTTGTACAACCGAATGAGTAAAACTCTCTCTTTTCCTCCTGCACAGTTAAACATAGTTCACTGGTTCTGTAGACTCTTTAAAATGTCTGCCTTTCATGGTTTTCCACTCTCAAAGCTATGTTAACTTAACCGACGAACCTCTATTCAGGAAGATTTAAATGAGTCACGTTGAGCTCAGCAAGCTTTCCAAAACAAAGCCAGAAAGGAGGCCAGAATCTTTGGAACATCGTCTGTTTCCCAGCAGGTGCCTGTCAGCTCTCTAACAGATGTTAGTCATACTCACTTCCTCCTCCTGCCTGGTCTATGTCAAAATGTGGGGCGGGAGTAAAAGTGCAATCGAACAAGTGAGCCAGAGTGGCAATCATCCCTCGACGTCTGTCCTCGACCCCAAGCCTCTCAGCACTACTGCTCTGGGGTGTGTAAAGCACCTTGGCCTGTCTGCTTAAGGAATCCTAAAAAGTAGTGGCTGTAAATCAGGCTCCCATGGCCCTATGGGTAGCAATTATCTGTTTCACACTAATAAATCCCCTCCCCTTTGCTGATAAGGCGGTGCTCTTTCTGAACTGTGGAGAGGAAAGAAAACAAAGACGAGCATTTAATGAGGCAGGAGGAGGTGGATGGTGTGTTGGATGTTTTTTAGTCCAGTTCTTTGGATGACTGGAGGCCATTCACCACCTTTTAACCTCCTTCTAATATGTTTTAATTTCTGGTTAAGTTGGTAAAATGTTAAACTCTACTTATCTGTTACAGCAATAGGAAGTAAAATTTGCAAAAAATCCTATAGTACATCATTTGAATCGTAAGTAAACAAAGAGACTTAATTTCATATTTTAAATGAATAGAGAATAAATATGATCCCTTGACACCTTCTTCCTGGGGGGGGGGGGGGGGGGGGGGGGGGGGGGGGGGGGGGGGGGGGGGGGGGGGGGGGGGGGGGGGGGGGGGGGGGGGGGGGGGGGGGGGGGGGGGGGGGGGTATATATATATATATATATATATATATATATATATATATATATATATATATATGGTATATATAATATATATAGTATAATAAGTTTGAGGAACAGTGCACATACTTCTGTAGGTACCTACTTCAAAATGCAGCCACATGGTGCTAAAGCTATCCACTACTCGACTGAGCTGTCAAGTCAAAGGGTCAGAGAGGTGCTGCTGTAGCAAGATAGAAAGCTATACTGGGTTAGTCAATACAGGTGCATAGATTCCCTCAATCTATCCATTTAGTACAGATTGACATGATAATGGACTGTCATATAAAATTCAACATCCACTACATCTGATCAGACCTGCATCTTTTGGTACCTTGCTACCTCTTCTGTAAATGTCAGAGGTTGACCTCTTCACCTGCTAAGAGATGAGAGAAGACCATTGATCAGATATGAGCATTCTCTAATGTTATCTTTTAAACTAGTAAGTAAAGAGATGTGGATTTCTGTTTCACAGTAGGAATCATGTACTAAACTATGTGAACGTGATTCTATTCAAGACATTTTTAGAAGTAACAATTTTCATGTAGTTGCATCTTTAAATCTATTTTAAATATTGGGATTGATAAATACATACAAAAGTTATCACAAACCTTGACTGTAGTTCTGTAAATAGTCTACATATATTTGTAATTAAAAAGTAAAATGAGTAAAATGAACCTGACATGACGCTAGCGCAGTGGCGCTGGGGAAGAAAAGGCAAAGAACGATAAAGAAATGCATTTTCTCCCCCAGTGCCACTGTGCTTCCATCACAATTGCATTGTCTTAAACACTACTGTGTTTCTACTGCTCCATCTGCTGCATATTCTTTAATTACCCACTCAAAACAATGTTTATTTACCAAAAAAGCATTTTGGATCAAGTAACCATTAGTAATGCAACTTTCCTAATATTTATTATCAGTAATTTTCTCTAGTTAGCAAAATTATTGACAGAAAAAAAGGTTATTAATAGTCATTAATAATTCAATAGTTGACATAACAAGTTGATAATAAATGACAAGAAGAAATTGTTTTAGTCCCCTTTCACAAAGACAACAAATATCAATAGCAATAAAAAACAAAACAAAGTAACAAAAATTGCTCTCTTCTACTCCACAGTTAGGATTGGACTTTATTTAAATGAATACATAAGTTTAACCTCATTAGTGAAGCACAAGCACAAGATGCATAATTATTCCTGAGAGGATTGACCACACTAAAACAAATTACAGTGATAATGAAGCCACTGAGACTGGCCATTGGTGTGCCCTGAACATCACCTATGGTAAACTATTAGAGAGTTTGTTTACCTTCTTTGCTAAAAGCCTTAAAAATGTTTACACTAAAGAAATCAGAATTATAAGAAAAAAAAAACAATTAAGAAGCTAATGCTTCTTAGCCTTATATAAAATTTGGGTTCCAAATACCACATTTAGTCTTTTTCTTGTATTTTTATTTTTATAGCCATTAAAATTAATTACAAACTCCAATGTGAGTTGAATATATAAACACAGTATTTTAACAGATCCTAATGAAACGTTCTAGCAATTGAAATCATAAATAAATAAAGCATTGGAAATATTTAGACAACCCTCAGTGACAAAATTGTTTAGAAATTTTCCTCTGTTCTTTTAAAGTCTTAAATCTAATATTAGCAAATCAGGTCAGAGTGAACATAATTAAGATTGAAAAATAAATTAACAATTTATTTATTAATAATCTTTGGAAATTTTCTCAGTTTTTAAACTGTGTGCTAACTCCCAGCAACCATACTCTCCATAAAGTAAAATTTAACAACAAAACTTTTAAATGCTATATAAATGGAATTAGAATTAGAATTAGATACGCAAGTCAAAGGAGGTTATGCTAAACAGGTTTGAATTGCTGTAATTCTGGATATTAAGGGATAAACAGAAACAGAGGGATAAACAGAAACGAAATATAACTTGAAGCAAAACATTTAAGAAAATTTGTGGCATCATATAACCTTTAAATTATAGCCACTGTCAGGAAAAATAAAACAGTATATAACTGTCAAAAAAAGAATTTTTATGTATTTGTTTTAGGTAATATTGTACTTAGATCAGAAAACAAGAAGTGGAGTACCCATAAGTCATTGTGAGAATTTTTCCACAATGCTGACTGCTGACAGTAAAAGACTGCAAAAAGTGACTATTTTGCCAAGGGCCTACATGCTTGAGTGCTGTGTTTAAACTGAAAACCTGTTAGCTCAAAAGAGTATCACATCCAATGCTGCTGGGCATTTGTAAAGTTGCCGTGTTAAAGCCAATTTCCCTTCTCTATCTGTAATAGATCTGTCCTTTTTATTCAATGAGGCAATTTAGGCATGTTGTAAGTATACTTCAAAAGACATTTGAACATCTCCTTGAGGAAAATACCATCACCAACAGTCAGTCAAACAGCATCAATAAATCCGTATTCTTTCAGTATTTCTTTCTCTGATGCATGAGTTAAAGAAATACTTCTGCATATCAAACTCGACATCAAAAACATACTGAACTAGAAAAAAATGTCTGTCTGTGAAAAGGATCTTGGGTGGTATATATATGCATTTGGTGAGATGGTGGGTAACATTTGCGAAGCCCAGAGTCAACCATCAACCTTCTAGACAGAAAAAGTATGATTCACATATTTTTCATAGTATCTTTTTGACTCCAGAGTCCAGTGGTGGTGTGCTTTAAATTACTTTATCTAACACTTGGAATATTACCTTGTGATGTAAGGCTTACTTTTGGCTGTTTGGTTATAAAAACCTGCATGCAGTTTTTGTGCTGTCATTAATGCCTGGAGAACTTTTGAATGGTGCAGTTATTGAATTAGCAAAGCAAGATAGGACTTTAAACTTTATTAGCCCATTTTTCTCATGGACCAGGGTATTATTTAGGTGGTGAATGATTTTTGCCATTGTAATGATAATGATGTGGGGATGCCACCATGTGTGTCTTGCTCTGGTACAACTAAATGAGTCACAGCAGTGCTAATGTTTACTCACTGTGCGATCTACTAGACACATCTACCTTAGTGAAGGGTGATCAGCAAGTGTGTGTTTTCTTTTACATATATATATATATATATATATATATATATATATATATATATATATATATATATATATATATATATATATATATATATATAACAATAAAATGTATTATAATTTGATAATTGTAACAAACAAAATTCTTACCCCACCAACAGGGTTGATAAACTCATTAGCCACCAATTATAGCATTAAACAAGATAAAATCAAAATTCTTGATAATCTTTTCGGTAAGAATCTATCTCAGTGGGGCTTAATGCCCAGGTGCATGTTAATATGTGATGCACATTAAGACATATACAAATCAAAGCATATGACCAAAATTAGAAAATTAGGCGATCTTTCTGACAGGGCTGGAGTTAATTTACTAATAATAAGGGTCGGAACAGAGATAATAAGTTAATTATCAAAACTGGTATATTCATTCATTCATTCATTCATTCATTATCTTCCGCTTTATCCTATATTAGGTTCGCGGTGGGGTTCCCCATGCCCATCCAGGGGAGAACGTTTCGGGTACTGGGCAGATACACCCAGGACAGGGTGCCAATCTATCGCTGGGCACACACTCACACACACAGACACGCACACAAACACACTTTATATGGGGCAATTTGGAGAACTCAATTGACTTGATCCATGTTTTTGGACTGTGGAAGGAACCCGGAGGAAACCCACGCAGACACGGGGAGAACATGGAAACTCCACCCAGATGGGGATTCAAACCGGGAATCCCTAGTGCTGAAAGGCGAACGTGCTAACCACTAAGCCAAAACTGGTATATTGAGAAACAAAAACACAGTCTAATAGGAGGGTGACAGCCAACTCCAAACAATAGGAGACTACAATTTTTTTATACAATTTTCTTCTACTATACAATCCTACATAGACCAGTCTGCAAAAGAACTGATATTAAGGCAGACCATCCAGCTGGACAACAACTTGCTTACCAGTCTCTAAGCAATCTGACTCAAGCATTGTTGCCAAAAACTAACAGGAAATATAAGTGTCAGTAAATAAATTTTGCATTTAAAATGTGAAACACTGGGAGGGGCTTAGTAAAATGCATGGAAATATTTTTGCCAAAACATGACTTTATAGGTGCACAGCCATATAGGTCAAGTGTTTTGTAAAATGCTGCACAAAATACTTAGAACTATAGCAAACAAAAGGCATTTGGAGGGTGCAGTCTAGACTGTTCCATTTTGCAGTGTCAGCCATATCCAGCACAGCACATATTAGTTACAAGAAACAGCAATAAGGAGCAATGCTACCTGTTATCACAAACCTACATCTCTTACTTTGAAACTGCCATTAAAGTCTAAACATTAAAAAAAATCTTTTACATCAGCACTATTTCACATCAGTTTCAGTAAAAGCAAGAGTTGAACAACAAATATAAGTGCTATATAACAAGCTAGTTCAACCACTATTTTAAATTTTCACCTGTATTCAGACATACTGTAGTCTCATATTTGCTGGGCATACCATGAGTAGAATTTTTCAGTTTCTACCTGTGTACAGCTGAGATTCAACCTTAGTGACCTCGATTCAATCACTGCTTAAAAAAATAGGTGTGATGTTTACATTTCCTCTGATTCATCAGTTATTTATTGTCTTGTTCCACAAACATTTCTAGTTCAATTGCAGAATATGAATGGTCATCATAAATAGTAAGTATGTAATGTAAAATATCCTAAAATTGCTAAAGTGTTTAATATAAATATATATTCTTATTTTTGACTAACCAGTGTTTAATTAAGAATTACACTTACCTGTCACCCTCTCATCAATGTTCACATGACTTTGATTCTATGAATGGTGACATGCCGAAGGACAGTTGTATTTCATACTCCCTCTTCACAATATCAAAGAGAAAAATGAAGTCTTAACAGATGAGAAATGCTATTATCATCAAGCAGTCTAATAAATACAAAGCTATTTCCAAAGACTTGGCACTTCGGCTTTAACAGTTTTAAATCTTATTAATTAATAATCAGTTATTAAAATAATTAGCTGTTCATGGAACAGCCTGAAACCTTCCTGGATATGATGGAATAAAAATTTATTAGAAAATCCTAAAAAAATTTAAGTGAAATGTGACAATGTAACCATATATGGAGTGATGGTTACAACCTGCACCATACAAATCCATGGCCGGATTTCCCGAAAGCGAACGTTCTTGGCTGGATTTCCCAAAAGTCTAGTCTTCCCGTCTAGTCTCTCTCTCTCTCTCTCTCTCCCTCTCTCTCTCTCTCTCTCTCTCTCTCTCTCTCTCTCTCTCTCTCTCTCTCTCTATATATATATATATATATATATATATATATATATATGCGATATATGCGATATATGCGGAAATTAAAGATATCTAAAAAATCTATAAAATAATGATAATGTATAAAATAATATGTAATTAAATTAGCGAAATCCAGGTGATAATATTAGTGTTTATTTTTTTTCTGCGCGATTTAAACAACCAGTGCGTCTGTGAGTCTTTGTGCTCTGCCAGTTCTTCTTAGTGAGTTACGAGTGGGTCTGAATACTCGTAAGTTACGAGCGATTTTAAGAACGACTTAAGTTAAGCATGCATTCGGGAAAGGCTCGTAAATTTAAGAATGTTCTTAGGTACGAAGTTGCGAAGTACTTAGCGCTACGACACCTTTGGGAAATCCAGCAGGGCTCTATAGATGAAGACCAAAAATAACCACACTGCATAAGGAAAGGCATTTCTTTGTTGTCTTCGGGACTGGAGCTTTAAATAGTGTTACATGAACTAAATGTCCAAAGCGTAAGACAACTACGCATGATGTGAAAAATAATGGGTCCCACAATAGAATAATGACATAATATGCACACACAAAAGTACTCATGAATGGTTGAGGGAAAAATAAACTGTTTTAAACAATAAGTCCTGATCTCAATCTAATTAAAAATCTTTAGCAAGAACTTTTCGAAAAAATGAAAAATGAAGGAAACAACAAGTAAATATGCAAAAAGCACATAGATCGCTACAAAAAAATCTTTCATTTGTGGTCTATAATGCTAGAATTGATGATAATTAATTCTTATAGGACACTATTTTCTTTATCCAGTTGACTTCATCATCCATCTTAAATATTGGGTTATGTCTCTACATTGGGTTATGTCTCTCGACAACAAAGGTCAAATATAGATATGATATCATGGCATTTAAATGCTGTTTTACATGTAATGCTCCAAATACATATAGAGAAAAGTAAACAGATTTATTTGGACAAGAACATGTATTTGTAGATTTGAAAAAGCCACTAGCTATAGGTCCTGACAGAAGAACCTCCGTAAGCCGATGCTATCTCAAGGCTAGGTCTAAATAACTGAGAACAATATTTTCCCTGGGCACCACAAAAGGATTGAAAGGGAGTTGAAAAGCAGATTTTGGCCAAAGGCAAAGATAAGAACTGAGTGTAAGTGTATATTGTGTAGTGTCTGTGAGACAATCTATCAGTTTGTGATCTTGGGTGGTGTTTATTGCTGCTGTAAGATCTGCTAAACTGGCCTTAATTTGCCCTGTTGTAGAAGGTGTGTGATGAGGTGGAACAGGGATGAAGAGGGCTAGAAGAACTTATTCGTCTTTCAGAGCAGGAGTTAAGCCTTACCCTGGGGGTTGCACACTTGAGCACGATGGAGCAAGAGATAGATTAGATAATAGATTGTCCTTACCTGACAGTTAAGGCTCACTTATTGATCTGATTTATTGGTACCTACAATTGCAACTAATCACACAAACATACAGTACAAAAAAGCTCATGTGACGGTTGCCACTACATATATATATATAAATTTACATTTCATTTAGCAGACACTTTTATTCAAAGCGACTTACAATGAGCAAACAGCACTATTATTTAATGCTTGAAACCAGGGTCATTCTTATGGAGCATAAACACAGAAATGTTCAGTTTTCCCTTGCTATATAGCAGATTGCTTTTTGCGGCTCCACTGTATTGTGGGTGTGTTTTTTAATTACATTAAAAACGACTGTGATCATTGAGGGATTTCTGTACATGCCAATTGCTTCAGTAATGATTTTGGACCTGTCTAATTTTGAAAAGGCTGCTTTAAAGCAACGGAGATTAATTGTTGGATTATAAGTGTTTTTATTAACTCTGGTTATCTGCACAAGTCAATAACACCACCGAATATGCGTTATCGCTTTCAAAATGTTTCCACAAACATACCCCAAAACTGTTACACAATGCTGACAAATAGTCTGTGTTCTATCTACTATCTGCACTTGAGTGCTTTTGTAAGTAACAGGGATTTCAAAATCTTTCCACACCGTGGATTTGAATGAAGCCGGGGTATCCTCTAACTTCTTTGTGTATCGTTTCCACTCGCGGTCCATACTCAACCTCAATACTATGCTACAGCATGACACACTTAATGGGTACAGCTAATGTGTAATTCATGAGTACAACTCTCCTGTGAACTTTGGTTTTGCCTTATGTTTCTTGTCTTTGCATGTTCCTACATGATGCTATTAATGTGTGTGTGTGTGTGTGTGTGTGTGTGTGGCATGACATGTATTCAGTGTTGATCCCCCACATATGTTAAAACCATTTAATAAAAGCACCAAAAAAAAAATAAATAAATAAAAAAGGGGGCCCATATGGGAAAGTAAATCTAGAATTCAATTCCATTTTCTCTTTCCTGTGGTTCTAAATTTAAGGGAAGGCACAGAGGTTGCTCTGGTGAACGGTTCTGGTGGTTGTGTAGCTGCAGAGGTGAGTGCAACAGTTCAGAAGAGTGTGATGCCATTGCCATGCAATTGATAGGCTCTGCAGGGTTGACAGATATTGTGGCATGCTTGGATGTATTTTTGTTGTTTTGTTCCTTTAAAAGCATCAGCATCAGTGGCTATTTCCTGAGAGTTTATAAGTGACACAGTCATGAGGCAATTTACTATATATATATGTATGTGTGCTGAAATATCTCATTTCAAAACCTGTGTGCGCAGGAACACATACAAACACGTACCTTGGGCCAATTTGCATCACCAGTTTGCCTTTTAGCATGGTTTTGCACCATGGGTAGGAATTACAGTTCTTGGAGCAAACCCACACAAACCTGGAGAGAACATTTAAACCAAAGTGCTTTTCTCTGTAATAGAAGAGAACTAGAAAAATTATGACTTTTCTAACCATTGATGGAATATGTGGTCACTCACAAAGCATCTATGCTAATAATTGTTAGCAGTAAGACTCCTATGGTATCAAAAACACATTTTTTCTGGGTGTGATGCAATTTTTCTCTTTGGTTTGTTAAATTTGAGTTGACAGATTATCTATCCACAATACAATCTGGAACAGTGTCAGAGTGAGCAAAAGAGAGAGAGAAAGAGAGAGAGAGAGAGAGAGAGAGAGAGAGAGAGAGAGAGAGAGAGAGAGAGAGAGAGAGAGAGAGAAAGAAAGCAGAGTACAGTAGATGAGTTTACAATTTATATCAAACTTTATAGTACATGGTTTGTTTTTGTGCTTTGTTTATTGTGGTCTGAACACTAATTTAATTATTTGTTCAAGATTTTGGCCATCTGTGTGTGTGTTGGTTTAGTTGGTCGTTAAGCACGAGACTCTTGGCAATGGTGTGCTGTTGACTGATTCTGAATCTGCATTGATGAGTAATTATCTGCGTGACCTGCATTTATTTCGGCATAAAAGGCTTCATTCATTTAATATACCTCTGATTATTTATTTAAGACTCCTGTGATGTGTGCTCATGTCTATCCACTTTATGAGGTTTTCATTTCATGGTATGCTTTCATGCTTTAAAATCTTTGCATGGAAGGTGAAGGAATTTGAACATGCATATATAGATTTGTGCCTGCAGTAAATATTTAATAAAATATTTAAACAGAGTAATTACCATTTTTAAATCACAAACAATATTTTTTGTTTTGAAGACCTAGCATATTTAAACATACACTATACACCAGTGACTTCTTCTCATGTATTTTAATTCATATTCATTTTTGATTAAATATAGAAAGGGAAAGTTATAACAACATGCTAAGCGCAGTCCACTTGTTATTCCCTCACTCAGAATAGATAGATGAATGCTAATGGCACTTTTGTATAGTTCCTCACATACCTGATGTTTTTCTGACATAAATAAAAGGCTTACATTATATATTGGGAAAATCTGACAAACCTCAGTGACCATTACTTTTGGCAGTACTTGGATCATGTTAGGATATATTGAACCACCCAAATAACCAACGGTCTTAATGCTTTTCCCGCATTCAGCAATCTCTCTTGTTGCATGGTAAAAAAATCATACGTACAAATATAATTATTTAATTGAATTTCTTTATACTTTACTAAAATTGCACAAACCATGGTAATGCTTGGAAGTCCAAAACCAAAATCAATTTTCTATTTTGAGACCAGTGCAGTGGAATATGAATGAGGATTTGAAACAGAATTTCTCACCAACTGGAAGGGGCTTCATTACAGACTGTTTAAACATACATACTACAGCTGTTTGGCAGATGTTCTTACCGAGAGTCCCAATTCTGTCATTCCATGGATTTCTTTCTTCCCACTGCATGAGATGTCACTGCTTATAATGGCTGCACACGTTCATCAAGTGGACCCAGGTCAATGCGCATTAATTACTTTTAATGATCAATACCATTGGCCCTGACCCCCCTCCGCCCACCTCTACAGTCACAACCACATTTAAGAACATGCATGCAGTAAAAAATGAAAATGAACATAAATTTTATATCAAAATAGTCCAAGATACAATTTTACTTATAGTTGTCAAAATAAAATTAACATCCATATTAAAGGGCATCCATGTTCCATCACACAGCTTAAAAATTACATTCTTTATTCTTAGCATTAAATAATAACCTCATCTCTTCTTATTATCTTTCACTTAATCTTATACTAGGGACTAGAGTCGGGGGGAATAGATTCCCATGCCATACAGGGAGAATGGGCTCTAGATATACCCAGGACAGGGCTCCAACGCTGGTCCCACATTCACTCACACAGACAAACACACTATATAGGGGCAATTTAGATTAACCTCGAATCAATGTTTTAGGACTGTTGGTAGAGACCGGAAGAAATTTACGTGGACAAGGAAAGAACATCCACTCAGATCAGCATTCGAACCTGGATCTGCACTGAGGAAGAGGAGAATGTGCTAACCACTTCTCCACCATGGCGCCCTAAAATAATAATAATATCGGTAATATGCAGATAATAATAATAATAATAATAATAATAATAATAATAATAATAATAATAATAATAATAATAATAATGATAATAATAATAATAATAAAATCAGAAATTCTAATACTAATCAAAACTTCCCAGAATGTAATTAAGCCAAGTACGATGTGGCAATTCCTTTGCACAGATACAGCCAAAGTCCACTAGAGTGAGAGGTGAGATTTCACAAGCTTTTAAAATTCTTATTTACAGATCCGGGCCTATGTGTGGCTTTTTGGAAAATCACACCAACACCAAAAATTCCTTGAACAAAGGTAGAACGTACTTCATGCTTTTTACAATAACAGCAAATGGTATGAAATTATAAGAAAAATAAGACTTTGGCTAAGGCTTACACAAATAGAGATTGAATCATTTACATAAGCAGAAGAATTTTACTACCAAACATAACTAATAAAAATAATAAATTATCAGGCCTTGTGTTTTAATAGTGTAATAAAAGTTGGCTTTTGTATCATATATTGTTTGTGTTGGATTTTTCCATTTCATCCTTCTCATGCTCCCCTTAATGATTGCTATAGAATACTTAGTTGGTGATAAGAAGTTTGCTGTCATGCATTTCTTTGGCATAATTTGGGGTTTCAAGTATGTATGTGTATATATATATATATATATATATATATATATATATATATATATATATATATATATATATATATATATATATATATATATATATATATATATATATATATATATATATATATAAAACTTGATATCCCATGTGGAATATCCATCGATCCATCCATTATCTTCCACTTTATCCACTATTAGGGTCGCAGGGTTCCCCATGCCCATCCAGGGTAGACCGTCGCGGGCACTGGGCAGATACACCCAGGACAGGGCGCCAATCCCTCGCTGGGCACACGCTAACACAGACACGCACACAAACACACTCTATATGGGGCAAACTGGGAATCCCTAGTGCTGAGAGGTGACCGTGCTAACCACTAAGCCACCGTGCCACCGTGCTATTACTATTATTATTATTATTATTATCCATTCATTCATTATCTCCCGCTTATCCTCCATTAGGGTCGTGGTGGGGTTCCCCATGCCCATCCAGGGGAGAACGTCTCGGGCGCTGGGCAGATAGACCCAGGACAGGGCGCCAATCCATCGCTGGGCACACACTCACTCACACAGACACACTCTATAGGGGGCAATTTTTTTTTTGAGAATTCAATTAACTTGATCCATGTTTTTGGACTGTGGGAGGAAACCGGAGAACCCGGAGGAAACCCACGCAGACACGGGGAGAACATGGAAACTCCACCCAG
>JAFMOD010000378.1:1007864-1071252 GCA_019802435.1 Corydoras maculifer
TTTCCTCCCACAGTCCAAAAACATGGATCAAGTTAATTGAATTCTCAAAATTGCCCTGTTTAGAGTGTGTCTGTGTGAGTGAGTGTGTGCCCAGCGATGGATTGGCGCCCTGTCCTGGGTCTATCTGCCCAGCGCCCGAGATGTTCTCCCCTGGATGGGCATGGGGAACCCCACCGCGACCCTAATAGAGGATAAGCGGGAGATAATGAATGAATGAATGTTTATAGTTTGCCAGGTTCAAATAATTCTGTCAAGGCCTTCAGAATGAATTTTGCAGGCCCGGCAGCATTAAATAAGTGTTGATCAACCTGTTGCCTCTGATTGAAGTGTACCTTTGATAAGCATTTTTAACCAATTAAAACTTATTACAGAAATACAACTCAACTTTCAGCATTAGCTTCGATAGCAATAGAAAAGGAGTTTTTAACTTCTTAACAATTTTCTTATTAATTATAAATATATGTATTACATAAGGATGATTTATTGTGGCGGCACGGTGGCTTAGTGGTTAGCACGTTCGCCTCTCAGCGCTAGGGATTCCCGGTTCGAATCCCCATCTGGGTGGAGTTTCCATGTTCTCCCAGTGTCTGCGTGGGTTTCCTCCGGGTTCTCCGGTTTCCTCCCACAGTCCAAAAACATGGATCAAGTTAATTGAATTCTCAAAAATTACCCGTTTAGAGTGTGTCTGTGTGAGTGAGTGTGTGCCCAGCGATGGATTGGCGCCCTGTCCTGGGTCTATCTGCCCAGCGCCCGAGACGTTCTCCCCTGGATGGGCATGGGGAACCCCACTGCGACCCTAATAGAGGATAAGCGGAAGATAATGAATGAATGAATGAATGATTTATTGTGTGTACATATAGGTTAAGGATTTAATCAGGATTTATGGGGAGTGTTATTTTCCTAAATAATATCACGATTTTATGAGGTTATTATTCGTGATTTTTTTAAGTGTTGCTACACGAGTCTAATGGGGTGGGTATAAATGAGAACTGGAGATTTTATTTACAAGTTATTTTAAATGTATTAAAACACACATGTTAAACAATGATATCTGCCATGCTCTCACTTTCCTGTAGCTCGTGATCGATCTCTGCAGTTTGTAAAGGGCGCACACATTCATCAGTGGAGCAATGTCAGGTGTGTCAATTATCTCTAATTTAAATCCATTTAAATTTTCTCCCCAGCACCGCTGCATTGCTGCCACAATCTGTCTGTGATGTACCGAGTCTTTATACTGCATTTCCGCATAATAAGATGTTTTTACAGCCATAAAATAGTTAATGACAGGTGGTTTAATTCAAACGAAACATTATTGAAGGCCTATGTGTGAAATGCATGGTAACTGGATACATATTGTCCTTACTACACATAGAATAAGCTGAAAAATTATAAACTTTCAATCTCCACAAATACTTACTAAAGCAAAAATTCCCTCCATTAACGGTTGAACATGTACAAAGTGTGAGGTGGTTTGCTTTGACGGTGAATGCTGGTCCAGAGGTGATTCCAGGGTGAGAAAAGGTGTTACTTGGATATTTCACCACACTGGGCAAAGGGTGATTGCCTCAGCCGTGCCAAAACCCCAGGGACTGCCAGTGTCATTAGGTATCCACAAAGCACCATGGCTATCTTACATCCACCACATTGCTTTTAGCTCATTAATGTTGAGCAGGTGTCTGGTCTTAAATGCCAGTCCTCCTCTCATTAAATTGTATTCAGCTAATAGGCCAAATCCCCACCATTACTACTGCTGGGGCAAGAGACATGTGGATTGTTGCATGTGCTTCCATTTCTTTACCCCTTTCCTCAATCATTTTATTACACATAGTCTTACCTGAAGACTAAGATCTGAACCTTTTAAAATAATTTACCCACATAAATTTTCTGCACTTTACATTTACATCACATTACATTTAGTCATTTAGCAGACATTTTTATCCAAGGCGACTTACAAATGAGAGAACAACACAAATCAGTGTTGGAAAAAACTGCTATGCTGTAGTATTATCAAACCTGATCATTATACAATCTGGCTTCTAGGTGTAGGTTATCCTTTTTCATAGCAAGTTTTTTATATACTTTTTTTATAGTAAGTGACTCAGTCTTTTAGACAGAGTTGGGAATATCTTTCCACCATTTAGTAGAGGTGAATGATATGGTGTGAGAATTAGTAGGTTTGAATGACCAGGCAACATCTGTCACAAGAGTACAGTGAACTTTTTCACACAAAGTTGCAGTCACGCAGGATAAAATAAAAAATTTAGTAGTCAAAGAAAACACTTAAAATGTTTTTTTTTCTTTTGTCTGTTTAACAAATAAATATATGACGAATTTCAGATCCATTGTTTTTCAAAATCAATGATTATTTTCAAGAGATTAATTTGACTTTAATATTTGCATCCCCATAAGAACCAAGAGCAGGAAGTTTGAATCCAGAACCCAGCACAGGTACATTTGGTGGTTTCTGTGTAAAGCATTTTCTCCTCTGAATTTCTTTTTTGTGGCTTCAATTGCCTCACAAAATCTAAAATCTAACATATAGGTAAAGAAGAAATATGTAAAAAACAATTTTTTTTTATAAAACTGTGTGTGTGTACACAGTAGGGTAGATTTATGATAGCACTGCACAATGGTTCAGTTGTCTTATTATCAAACAAATATTCTAACATTTAAAAGACATTTTCAGAATATCTACTCACATTCCCATTTGTTCCACACTCTTTATGTAATATTCAGTTTAATATAAGCAAAGTGAAGGAGTAAATTCAGCTCTCTCTACACTCTCTTCATTGCCGGCACCTCGTGGCTGAGGGTGTCTACTAAGGAAGCGGATGGTAATTACTGCCGAGGGTCTTGGCGATAACAGGGATCAGAGCTATTGCATTGCAGTTCATTAAAGCACAGAAGACCAACGTGTGAAAGGTGCTGAAATTAGAAAATGATATCACTTTGTCACCTTCCTAAAATTATGTTTTCATTATTTTGGATCATAACCTTTTCGTAAGGTAGAACTTATTTTTACCTGACACATTAAAATAAAACTATGTTGCTATGAGACAACTCAAAGATAATAGAGGTGAACAATTAAATCATAGTAGTGGTTTGTTAACTATGATCCTTGATACCTTAAAGTTCATAATGATTTAACAACTAGTTTTGTGAAGAGTAATAATGTAGCAACTGTTTTTGCTAATGTCTTTAGGTTATACACTAACATTGGTTTAGCAAGTGCTTACTTAATTTGTTAATAAAATTAAAATAAAGTAAGACTGTATTTAATTTACTGCTATATGTCATCATTATGATCATTATGAAAATTAAAGATAACTCAGTGAGATCAACCTAACCTTCATAAAGAATTGATTTATGGCAAACACACATTTCATCCATTTTATATTTCATATTATTTAAACCGATCACTATGCTACATTTAAGCAATGTTTCTTAGTTTTAGTGATGTTTAATGGCAATGTTCAATCATAGCTAGGCATTAATTGCACTTTAAACTCCAGTAACTGGCAAATACAGGTTACATATATTCATTCATTCATTCATTATCTTCCGCTTATCCTCTATTAGGGTCGCGGTGGGGTTCCCCATGCCCATCCAGGGGAGAACGTCTCGGGCGCTGGGCAGATAGACCCAGGACAGGGCGCCAATCCATCGCCGGGCACACACTCACCCACACACACACACTCTAAACTGGGCAATTTTGAGAACTCAATTAACTTGATCCATGTTTTTGGACTGTGGGAGGAAACCGGAGAACCCTGAGGAAACCCACGCAGACACTGGGAGAACATGGAAACTCCACCCAGATGGGGATTCGAACCGGGAATCCCTAGCGCTGAGAGGCGAACGTGCTAACCACTAAGCCACCGTGCCGCCCGTTACATATATTATATAAATATATTTATTTTTGTCCATTATCAACCTCAGACAAAATGGGCACATTTTCAACAACCCCAGCCATGGAAGAGCAGAGGAAGTGGAGTTGTGTTTACAACACTTAAATTAGTCATTAAGTGACACTGGCCTGAAGCTAAGCAGGGCAGGTACAATAGAGATCACTATCCAAGGTAAATACATCAGATGGAAGGCTTTTAAAGATCAAACAAACGCTAGTTACGGTCTGGGCATTCCTAAGTCGGATTCTTTTGATGCCTTTGACCAATCAAATGTTGCAATATTGCCATTGAGAAATGCTCCTGTTGTGCCTGATATTTAAATCAAATTTAAATGATATTAAAGGCAGTTTAAACAATTTTATTCAAATTGTTTGCATTGGTTACACTATGCAGAGAAAAATATTTTTACGGTTTCCCTTTTCATAAATTTGATGTGCATTCTATCTAATTTAATCATTGTCTAGATTCATTTTGCATACTTTAGATGCAGAAAAGAACACAACTATCGTAAAATGTGATTTGATTGTTAATAACTGGAAAATAATATTAAAAAATATTTTTTATTATACTGTAATAATTAATTCTGACAGCTCATTAATGAAAACCATACAAAGTGGTAGCTACAGTATATGAAGTAATTTAAGTTTAATTTAAATATAATTTAATTTAAATATAATATAATTTAATTTAAATATAATTTATTTATAGAGTGCTTTTTTCAATAGTAAATTGTCACAAAGCAGCTTTACAGAGTTAAAATCCTTTAAAATCCAAAAGAGCAAGCTGAAGTGACAATGGCAAGAAAAAACTCCCTATTTTGTTGTTATTTTAAGAAAGAAACTTTGGTAGGACCAAAAAACTGGATAGATTCATTTATCCATCTGTGTGATTTTAGGACAGCTCTTTTCTGTTTTAATACAACTGTCCTCACGCACAAGTCAGGAAACACATTGTTAAATGAATTAGGCTTTGAACTGACCACAATGCACACTCTTAAAATAAGTTGAGTGGCAAGGTATCAAGTTTTTGATCTCACAGGTTTTTAAATGAGTGGCTACAAATTTTTACACATATTGCAAGATATCATTGAAGACTTCCCAATAAAGAAAACCTCCAACTGGGGGTGCCTTAGAGGTAATGCGTGTGGACCAATGTCTATAATATAGGAAGATACAGTAGTATGAAATAAACACCTGAAGAGCTAACTTTAATAACAAGAAAATGTGTTGGAAAATAGTTTACACCCTGTAGAGGTTCGTACAATAAAACTTCTAAAAGTGTCTATGAAAAATGGAATGGAATTCATAACTATGAGTTCATCAGCTTCTCTTAATATCAACGGTTCCATTATTAATTGATCTTGTAATGTCTTTCCAAGATGGCTATCTAAATATATTTAAGAGGAAATGGTGCTGGAAAGGTAGATCATTTGCTAGGTTAAAATGAGTCCATAATAAGCGTGCTCACATTATTCGAGAAGTGATGGCTGCAATTTTGGCATGGGGGAGGGGGTAACACGCTGCTTATTAAATCATGCCTTTTCTTCTTTTCATGGGTGGTCAGCCATAATCAGTTTAGCATTTGGCTTTTCCGGCATGTTAAGATGGTCTGCATTAATTTGTGCAAGTGGTATGAGAGTTTTACATAGACATTTTACTTAATCTGCCCAAAAAGTTGGGCTGGCTTGCATTCGTAGAAGCTGAGGGATGGTGAGAGAAACAAAATGCTCAGCTTTTAATCCACCAAGGGCTTTATTCCCTCCTCACACCCCCACCCCATCACACACCCAGGATTTACCCACAATTCTCTTCTCCCTTCCCTTTTTTCTACAGACACACACGCTGTATAATTTATAAAGCCTAAGCTCTTTCAATACTCCAAAATGCCAGATAAACTTTTCTCATTTGCCCCTAATTTGGTCATGCAAGATAATGCCGACATCTGAGGGCTTTTTAAAATGCTTTTAAAAATGCATTCCTGAAAGGAGCTCACATTGGCACCCCACACCTTGTTAGCCTCTGAATAATGATTTCCTTAGCAAAGCTACCTATAATATACTGATTAATACAGCATTCTCAGAGCCATTGGGTTGCACACATTAAACTGCAATAATGTTTTAACATCATTCCACCTCATGGACTTCAAAAACATTGAGATATTTAGCAAATGTTTTAATACAGCTCCCTAAATATGTGGGAAAAAATATGCAATGATAGCCAAAATTATGTAGACACTTCTCTTAAGTATTGACTTCGGACTAGTTACTGTCAAGCAAAGGGTAATGTCAATAGACAGATAGAATCTACAATTCAGTTTATTGTTTTTAACCTATTTAAGGAAACCATGCATTTTAAAGAATTGAAGACACTCACTAAATACACACATCTACTGGAAATTTAGGATCTTTAGGTAATTCTATGTAGATGTCTTTGGAATGTAACAGATACGTCGGTAAAATGTTCAAACTTTATACAAAAAGCATGCTGGTGTGTGGCTTGCTATGAGGTGACATAGCAACCCTTATCTTTAATATTTACCAAACATTTTGAAAAAGAGTTAAAATGTTTTTAACAAATGACCTACTATTAACATCACATGCTGTTTATGCTACACAGCAGATTAATAGAATAAATGCTGAAATATAAAGTAATCTGGTTTGCAAATAGAACACCAAATAGACAGGTGTTTACTTATTACATTAGGAAAGGCTTTTTATGCCTTTTAGGATTTTGTTAATATTATTTTGAAGTTATAATTAGCATAAAAAAAACTCTTTGTCACTACAGAAGGAGTAAAGACAACAAAAATTCAAGAGCACAGTGAGTAAATTACTTAAAGATTGGAAAACAGCCTTGAAAATTGGGACTGTTGGCAGCTATGCTGCTTACTGCATCACTGTGCCATTCTCCAGTTTGATTCAAATTTATTTACAAACATAATTAAAACATTGAATCAGAGCAGCATTGCAATGCCCAAAAGCTTAAATCACCAAAAACCAAGGCGAGAGTGATGAAAAAATGCTCTCCATCATTTAGAAGAAACATTATATATATATTATATATATATAAGAGAGAAAGAGAAATTTAGTTTAATAGGTACTCATGAATGTAACACGAACAATTCAGAAAGTAAAATCAATCACAAAATTTTGCATAGGATCTCATTAGTATATTATCAATAATATTCAGAATATGTAAGTGTTACGAGTCATGGCATGCTGGTAGAACATATGTGTATTTTGGACCCACAAAAGACAGAACCACAAGAGAGAAATATGTTTGAAAAGTTTATTTTACTTCATTAAATAAATGTAATAAAATCAATATAAACTCTGGCCATTTGGGCATGTTTTTGTGCACCTCATCTGCACACATGACCCCTACAATAAGAAACATACACCAGGCGGCATAGTACACTTCCTATTGTGCAAGCTTAACAACATTAATCTATGAAAGTATGTGCACCCTAGAGAAAATAAACAAAGAACCAAAAAACAAAAAGGGGTTCTTAATGAGCCAGTTTAAAATTGCTGCGCTGACCAGTGCGGACACTGGTGGGGGTTGTCCCAAGCTATTGATCAGGAGTTACGTCACTAACCCCAATAGGAAAAGGCAGTTGACTGCCAGTTTACATCACAGTTGACAGTTAGCTAGTGGATTACTGCTCAAGGCCTATGTTTCATTGGCAAGTTCATTGAGATTTATGGTGCTCTGCATTGACGGACAGCAGAGTGCATGTGTCTGTTTCCTTGTCCCCCTTATTGGATAAAAAGTCCTGTCCCGTCATTCGATAAAAAGTCAAGCACTCAAAAACCACAGACAGTTTGGAACCTGGATATGGTACCCGTGCACAGTAAAATACTTGCCGAAGGGGCATGGTATAGATGGAAGATCTTCTAACTGACAAAAAGTATGATGTTGTAATTGGCATAATATTTACTACAGCTACAGATGGATTATTCAAATCCATAATTCCTAATGAGTGGTGTGCATGGCACTGATGCAGATAATGGATCGGATGCACCTGTGATTTACTTCAGGTGTATATAAAGCTGAATTGAATGGCTAGAGGTAAAAAGCCTCTGATGGACTTCCACATCATGTAGCAGATGCACAAGAACTGTGGGCATGCCATTGTGCGTAGAGCGTAATGACCAAGGACATGTTTAAATACACCTGCCAAAGGATCAGAACCTTCCGGAGCCCCTAAAGCAGGGGTCTCAAACTCAAATAACCTGGGGGCACTAACCAGGCTGTGTTTTCGATGAGGGGCCAGATTAAAGAATTGCAACAAAAAGCAGCAGGAAAATGGAAAATCAACTATTTATATAATAACTAGGTACACATATTGTAATTCAAATACATTTTGTACATTGTACATTCAAATACATTCAGTGTTTGCTCAGTGCTTGCTACCAGAAACTTGACAGTGCTTCTTCTGACACAAATGAGCCACATTTGCTTTAAGTGAGTTTGCAGTGGAAACTCTGATGATGGACTGGAGATGGGCATCGGTTAGTCTGGATCTGTTCTTGGATTTATTAAATTTTACAGTTAAGAAGAGTTTTTTTACACACATATGTACTTTTTTTCCAAGTCAACTTTTCTTTTATTATTGGAGAGTTTCGAAAGTGACATTTTTGCTAACAAAATGTTTTTGCTGGGAATGGTGAGCACATGCGTAGCATAGTGTCCCATCCACCTTACCTTCTGTACCTGCTATTCCCCTTTCTGCCACTGGTGCCGGTCGGAGTTCTTCTCCAGAGTTCTGATTACTACTTCATGTTTATCTCTCTATTAAGCTGTTAAGTGCTGAGTTCGACCGAACCTCGTTTGCATGTTCTCCCCATTACTTGTTGCTTGGGAATTTAATTTCCAAAACAGTTGAGCATTGGAGTTAAACGTGGTGATAACGCGACTGGATTTCATAGTCTGATTTAATTGAATAACCGTATTTGAATTTTTTAGCTTTAATCATGCTTTTTATTGTGCCAACATTAGCTATCTAACACAAAAATAATGTCTTATTTTAAAAGGCAGTCCGCTGTATTTGATGAGATGAAGTGTACATGTCTAGGATGAGATGAAAGTAACCAGTGTTCTTCCGCAGCTACAAGTATGGAAAAACAGATGATTTCTAAAAATCTTCAGGAACTCAATTGAGTCATATTTCCGATTTGGTTTAAATATAAAACATTCACAATACGGTACACAGTCACATGTACACATATGCATGCGTGAATAGGATGTCATGCGCACCACTTACTAACTTAATAAGTGGTGAGCACGACATATGTATTTTTTTTTTTACTCATGTTCCTCTCTATATTTTTTTTGCTCATGTCCTTTTAGGGGCTCCGTAGAACCTGATCTGACTTCATGGTTTCAAAGGCCATTATGGGGCAGAATATTAAACTAGCATGAGCATCACATAAGCTCTGTGTTATATTAGATAGTGCTGGTGCCTTATGAGTAGGCTCAGTTTACTCTTTGTAATGAGTTTGGTATGTTCTCACTAGACAATAATCCTAAAGGTAAACATCCATAGACATCCATTTAACTTCTAACTTTGTAATGTGGCTGAATATTTCACATGGACCCACTAGACAAAGGTATAAGTATTCAGTATTTAAGGCAGTTTAGGAATACATTTGGAGTGTTCTGCTATAATACGATGTCAATTAAATGCACATTAGGGATTATATATCACACAGACTCACTGGGTGCACACACCTAAAGCTCAGATAAAAGAGCAGTTTCAAAGACATTGCTTGCATATTAAAAAACATTGTGGATATGACTGGTCTGAAGGTTTTAAAGGTGTAGAAAATCTGTCCATTAACGATAAGGGCAGAAGCGTTTTTTTCTGTGTGCATTACAACATGCCAGAAACAAAGTGGAGCTTCATTTATGTGCTAATATTGCACAGGAGAGATAATGAGTGAGGAGAGATCGCTCAGCATGTCAGACTCGGCCCTTTGAACCATGCCTCATTCCTCCTGCACCTGTCACATCTCACCAATAAACACAAACAGCAAACCTGCCAGACTACACTCATGAGTGAAAAGCAGTAATTACTTTGGGAGAGTTTTTATTGTGTGCATGCCTTAGTAAATGGAACACTCACATATCTGGCAGCTTAGAAAAACTTCTAAATTCTCACAATTAAAAAAAAAAAAATCCAACAGTATTACTAGGAAAACAGCTAACATTACTAGATCATAACAATTTTGTTAACACACTAAAATACAAATTCCTTAATAATATGTTTGAACTCTTTCATATCTAAATTATCAAAATAAAAATTTTGTCCAAAACTTTAATGTAAACTTTGGCATTTATAGCAGATGTAATGACTGCTATGTCCCCCATGCCTTTACTTGACATGCAGACTCAAATCATCAATGACTGTGGAAATTTACGCTTTCTTTAGACAGTTATCGCTATAAATTTGGATTGGCACCAAACAAAGTACCCACAGCATTTCCTTGTTCAAATCAGATTCATGTCTACATTCATCTCTTAAGATTATTTTTTTTATCCACAGTCCATGATTGCTTTATTTTTGCCAACTGTAACCATCCTGAAAATATTTGGATTAAATATTAATGGTTTACCTCTTAAACATAATTACATTTTTGACTTATAGACCCAATGCAGACTTCACAGGTGATTATTAACCTTTTTGTTTCCACACTAATCTATATATGCTGTAGCTTATAAAACTATAATTAAATTTTAACTATAATTAAAATTTTTGGATGTAGAATTAAACAAATGCCACTCTTACCCCACTGTTTTACTAATTTAACAGGTGCAATTGCTTTAGCACACTAGGTCTATAACAAGCAAATGTACATGTACATTTTATAATAAATGTATGTAATATGGGGCGGCACAAATATCCAACATAATTAGACATTTAGGAAGATTGTGCCAAAAAGCTTTGTAAATTTAATCAACTAATACAGGATTTTTTTCTGAATGTCTGTCTAATCGAAACTCACAACTGCTTCAAAACTTCAAACCCCACTTCCTCTGTTTGAGTGATGTCATATTTATTGCTAATCGCATGCAGAAACAAAACCAGGGCGTGGAGCTGCTTAGAGCAGTTCTCCCATATGGCTTAGTGGTCGTGATGAAGTGTGTAATGCAGTCATAGCTAATTTCCTGGGTGGGTGTTCACAAGCTTTCTGCACTGGACTGGCACACCCATCAATTTACTCCGAAGAAATGAAAGCATCGCGATTCACCTGTCTTTTTCAAACAAACCCTGACATTGCTAACCACCACTCTGACCGCTGAATGACCTCTTGTCCTATAGAGCAGTCTCATAAAATCTCGCATTAGCAGCCTGCTATGAGTCGTTTCAGCTAACTATTTGCACATGTTGAAACCATATTATAATACATCTGTAGTTTTCCCCTTGGTAATGTTTTACGCTGCTCATTGAGTTTCACCGGCTTCAGTCTCAAAGCTTTCTTTGGCTGTGGCTTGTAGATTTTCATGACTTACATCCTGCCATTAATGCTGCATTAGAGCACTTTATTATACATTAGAGAACACAAGTGTGTATGCATGATCAGATTTAATACTCCACTACAAAGTGCAGCGTTCTTTAGGTTTTGTTTCTTTTTCACCTAGCAACAACCCAAAACAATGCTTGAGAAAAGTGAGTAAAAAAGTTTGTGAATAATATAATTGTACACTGTTTTTAATTTGTAGTTTCCCGCAATGCTGATATGAAAATGATCAGAAAACAAGATCAAAACACCACAATTAGAACACTTTCCTGGGCAGAGCTCTGCCAACACAACCCTGTTCAATGGTTTGATCTCCATGCTTACTATGGAGTAAGTGCAGCGAGAGGGCTGGTGATCACACAATTTGTTATTTTGCCCCTTCCCATTTTTAAACACATACTCAGTCAACTCAGTCAAAAGAACACATTTTTACACATACTCAGTCATCAACGCACAAACACTCCCTAAAATATTATTAATAGCAATTGCTTTTAGTGAACACCCAGAAGCAGTGGACATTGTTATTGCAGGAGCTAGGTGACAAGTTAGACTAAAGTAAAAAAAAATATTTTGAGAATTAAAGTGATCCTTGTAACATCCATGCTGATGCTGACCTGTTGGTCCAATAGACATTAGGTTCTGTCCATCAGAAACAAGTGTAATGTTCAAAAATAAGATGAGAAGAGCATTTAGAGATGTTAAGGCACTGTAATTAAGTACCAGATTGAAATTGTGCAGAATTTAGTAACTGTGGCACTACTGACTAGAGAAATATAACAAAAGGGGGCAGAGACTGCAGATTACCCAGTCAAGAGGGCTTCCTGGAATAATAACATTTTAGCGTCGTACTTTATACAAATGTTCAGCCGGGTGAATAGGTGAAATGCCATAAGTATTAAGTATTCCATTTACGAATTTGACAAAGTTAAACCAGAGCTACACACATTTATCTACAGGGATTAATAAAATGCTAAAATAAATAAATGTATTTTAATCTAGTTTTAAAGATTATAAGTGGTTAAGAAACACTATGCTGTACTGCTGATAATTTTATTTATTCTAGAGACTGGAAGGCAGTATCATATTCCCTCCCTTTGACATTCTGCTTTCTACCTTTACAGCATGGCAACTGTATTTAAGGATGTGCACAATGCAATTTGCAATTTGCCATGCAAGCACAGTTTCATTCACATTATTCTCAATAAGGCATTCCACTTTTCAGTGTTATGCAACAGCCCTGGTTTTATCTTTATTGGCATCTCTGGATTATGCACTTAGCAACTGAGTTAGGCAGCAGTCATGTAGTAATTTATTTAGGTTTTTATTTATTTTTTACTTTGGTTCACCCATGGCATTCTACTTTCTGCCAGTTGCACCCTGCCCACTCATATTTGGAGGTTGTTGGTTGTATGGCATTACCAGTCCAACAGTCAAAATGGAGTGTTGGTTCTAGAAATGCCTAGGCATACTGCCGCAGCCACAAACAAGCCTAGGCTCCTCCCTTGCATGTATGCTACTGTAACAACCTTACACTCACACAGGTGGATCTCTGGTGCCACATCAGTGTTTTTGGAGGAATTTGCCTTTGGTAGTAAAACACAGAAGGGAATAAGAAGAATTGATTAAGGTAGGGGTATTACACCATCTAACAAAAGCTCAAGACACTAACATACCAAGCATATGTGTGTAGAAGGGACAATGATTATGGCTTGACCTGGAAAATTCAATAGCAGTTTAAGATGGAGGCAATAGTGGGTCATTTGATATAGAAATTAAAACAACTACACTAGCAAAATAATATCTGAATGGCTAAGTCAAAATCATTAGCTTAAAACTATTGAGATATTGTAGTAGGCAAGAGACAAAGAAAACAAAAGAAAACAAAGAAAATTTGCTTCTAAATTATGTGAAAGATCTAATTTTTCTCCTTATAACTATTTTGAAATATTATAGCTAATATTACCATTGTCTTTTCAAAAAATTACCCAATGAAGAAAATAAGGGTTACATACACTGCTCTTTTAAAGACATTGAGTTACACATGTCCTTTGCCCCAGAACTGCCTTACTGACATCTCTGTCTTTGATTAAGCATGACCTGATCCACCAAGCTAATCAGTCCAAAGTCTCTCTAGACAGTTCTGTCAGTAACCTTATTTTTTGATACACTGTTCAAGTTCAGTTTTAAACAAGTCATAAAGATGACTTGTTCCTGATTTATTCCATTTCTTCTTGCAACATCAAGAACAGATCATTTCTGACAGCACAACTGTTAGTCCAAGCCCTTATAATCTCTTGGCTTGACTACTGCTATACATTACTTGGCGGCTTTCCATCCTGTACAATAATGTCTTTACAGCTGATTCAGGAGGCCACTGCTTGCCTGGTGTTCAGATAACTCAGGTGAGCCCATGTCATTCTACTGTTTATTTTTCTTTATTGGCTCCTGACCCTGACCTACAGGACAATCTTTGAATCTACTTGTACACCAAACTCACTTGTGCCATATTTTTCATCACTCAGTTAGGGATACACTTCATCTATAAGCACTAAAAGGTCTAAATGTCTGTTACTGGAAAAATCTAAATGAGGAAAATGGCACTTAATAATACATTTCTTTAATGTTTTTAATAACAATTACATATGCTTTCCCATTTTTAACAATAACATAGGAAAAAGGACAACAATATTTATTCAATATTTATGGTTAACCCTTTCTGGCATTTCTATTGTCATTCATCGTTCATATTTAAATCAATGTCAGGGTCATGGTGATTTACAGTCAAATTATCTTTGATTTTTGATTTTTAATTTTAATTATTGTTTCAACTTTTTAAAACAAGGAATCTGCACCATACATAACTTGGCATTAATATGTACTATTTGCAACTCAAAATGTTATTTTGAAATGATCACGATTAAATTACTGAATGTTGCTTGCAAATTGAAATAATGTAAAATCTGCATAAAAAGAACACAACAAACAAAACACCTTTTTACAGTTTCCATAGATTCAAATTAATATGTATTTAAATAGCTTGTGTAAATAATAGCGGTGCTGAACAGACTTTAATGAACATAAACAGGCAAGCAACATAAGAAAACAGTACATCTAAGAACATAATGCCAAAATATCATTTCAACCATTGTTTTAATGTTCACTCAAATGACATTATTTTAACCACATTTTAACATCTAAAATGCCTTCTGCGATACTTAATACCTTATTTGGTTTAAGAACTCATTAAATTCTTTTTGTGATTAGTATATTTTAATTCTTTTTTTTAATATGATTTGCTATGTTTAGAAAATTTATACCCATTATACTTTACTTTATTAAGATTCTTGAACCAGCATATGTGTATTGCTGTTACACAATGTTAAAACTGAAGTATTGTGAGAACAAAATCTTGCATCTATTAAACAGTAAGTTGTGTCCTATTAGGTTATATAAGCATTTTCTGTTGTAGAAGTCAACCAGCACTGTTTTTTAAAATGTTTTTTTATAATTGCTTTTTGAATGTGTTAATGAAGTTAATTGATACTACTTTCTAGTTCTGTAATGTTCATTATGCCACTAAGTATAAAACAACCCAACCATGACTGGTCTACTTCTATGCATATGAGATGAATAGATAGATTTTTAGATTTTTAAAAAATACCTTTGCTCATTGGAGTTAAAATGTTTTAAAATACTAGTCGATCAGTTCATCAATATTTATATTTTGATATATTTTAATAGTCCTTTCTATGCTTTGTAGGTATTGTTTTTCTAAAATGTTTCAAAATTTGTGTTTTCAAACCTTTACTTCCAATCATAGTTAAAACCCTGTCATTTAAATTTGGGGGGGGGGGGGGACATAAAAACATATAAAATATATTTTTTACCATGTCAATAAAATATTTACTCTGCATAGACGTTTATTTATTAAATCATATCTTGGATTTAGTTCTTACCATTATATTGCTTATAATTGTAATGGAAAAAAGAGCAAGAAAGCAAAGAGAGGTGGAAAAAACTGTTGCATAGTGGTTGGAGTTCAGGCAGGGGGCAAGCCCGGTCAGCACAATGGCTTGGAGTGGTGCAACAGCATTGCTGGAATTTTTTAATTTCCTGCTACTCAATCATTCAGGCCTCGTTAGAACCAGCCGACAACATCTTTGCTTGTGTGCTTTTTTGATCAGCGAGGACCATTTGATAGACAACTTTTGACTGAAGTTTTACTTCAAACTCATTAACAGACAATGTTTAAGACATTCAGAATCTCTCATTTAGGTTACACAACACCCTCACCATCACAAAACTTGGAATCATTATAACATTATTTATTCATTCATTCGTTATCTCCCGCTTATCCTCTATTAGGGTTGCGGTGGGGTTCCCCATGCCCATCCAGGGGAGAACGTCTCGGGCGCTGGGCAGATACACCCAGGACAGGGTGCCAATCTATCGCTGGGCACACACTCACTCACACAGACACACTCTATATGGGGCAATTTTTGAGAATTCAATTAACTTGATCCATGTTTTTGGACTGTGGGAGGAAACCGGAGAACCCGGAGGAAACCCACGCAGACACTGGGAGAACATGGAAACTCCACCCAGATGAGGATTCGAACCGGGAATCCCTAGCGCTGAGAGGCAAACGTGCTAACCACTAAGCCACCGTGCCGCCACTAACATTATTTATTTGAATATAATTATGAAATTAAATTATTGATGGGTGGTTTACATGTATATCAGTTACAGGGCATGAAACGCTGGTAAAATTTGTGGGCATGCTGGACCCAACCATATGAGACAAATAAATGCTTAAAAGGTTTATTTCATTCATTCATTCATTATCTCCCGCTTTATCCTATATTAGGGTCGCTGTGGGGTTCCCCAAGCCCATCCAGGGGAGAACGTTTCGGGCCCTGGGCAGATACACCCAGGACAGGGCGCCAATCCATCGCTGGGCACACAGTCACTCACACAGACATGCACACATACACACTCTATATGGGGCAATTTGGAGAACTCAATTGACTTAATCCATGTTTTTGTGTGAGGAAACCCACGCATCGAACCGGGAATCCCTAGTGCTGAGAGGCGAACGTGCTAACCACTAAGCCACCATGCCGCCAAGGTTTATTTCATTTCAACATATATATATATATATTTTTTAAATTAATTTATTTATTAGCGGCACGGTGGCTTAGTGGTTAGCACGTTCGCCTCTCAGCGCTAGGGATTCCCGGTTCGAATCCCCATCTGGGTGGAGTTTCCATGTTCTCCCCGTGTCTGCGTGGGTTTCCTCCGGGTTCTCCGGTTTCCTCCCACAGTCCAAAAACATGGATCAAGTTAATTGAATTCTCAAAATTGCCCCCTATAGAGTGTGTCTGTGTGAGTGAGTGAGTGTGTGCCCAGCGATGGATTGGCGCCCTGTCCTGGGTCTATCTGCCCAGCGCCTGAGACGTTCTCCCCTGGATGGGCATGGGGAACCCCACCGCGACCCTAATAGAGGATAAGCGGGAGATAATGAATGAATGAATGAATTTATTTATTTATTTATTTTATTTTATTTTATTTTTTTGACCTGTTGAATGGCACTTTCCCAGCATCAAACTAAAGCATAGCAAGCATATTTAATGGCTCAATGCTGGGAATATGACTGGATTCAGATGCACCTGCATTCAAAATTCAATTCAAATTCAAAATGTGGCTAGAAGTAAAAAAGCTTTTAGCTACATAACAATAGCCTAGACATTATAAAGAAAAGGTTTTAGTTAAGACAGGAAAATAAGTAGGAAAACTATTTTACATTTGCACAATTGTTTGATGCTGTGCATAACTGTGATGATTTATACCTATGTAAATAAAATATTTAGTGCAAACCCTAATTCAGGTTATTTGGCAGCTGTAATAAAAAAATCTGATGATACATCTACACAAATCTCCAGAACCCTTTTTAGGTTGAAAACAAAAAGTATCCATTTCAATGTGGATGGGGTGAATACATTAATTAAAATTGCCTGATTTGTAGTAATGTACCCTTCTCTGAGGATCCACTGTCATAAACTGTTAATAGGAAGTTAAATGTAACAAATGCAGTTAAATTTTTCTTGCTTATATTTTTAACAATAATTTGTTTAAAGTTAAAAGCCTTAAATTAAGGATTTATGTGTTTGGTTTTTGCACAGAACTTCTAAAATTATTACAATCTTAAAAAATCATCGATAAATTGTGTTAACACTATTTATTCAAAAGCCTTATTTCTGATGTAAAAATACAAATTATGTACTGTATACATTGTATTTAATATTCTATATATCGCACAGTAAAAGTCTATAGATTAAAATAAGAATTGTCATAATGTCAGGCTTGGGAGGGCTATGCCACTCCCCCCTGATTTCCTTTTTTCAGATTTGGTCGTTGTCCCCGTGAGCTGGGATTGGGTCCTACCTAATCACATGTGGCCTGCTGACTACACTTAAAGAGCTCATGCTCCCTGAGTCAGCAGGCCAGCATTACAGGCGTTATGCTTAAGTTACGTTGGGAGATTATGTGCTTTGTTTTGTTCTGCGTCGCATTGGCCATCATTTCGGTTCTGTGTTTGGTCTTTGCGTTTTCATTTATTAAACACATCTCTGCTGCTTACCTAGTCACCTGGCACGCTTATTAGCACTGAGTGTGTCTCACTCCCACATGGCACTGCGCAGCGCCGCCTTTGGACAGACTGTGTTCCCCGATTGTAACACATAACATTCGATAATATGTATTCATACCTTACCTTCAAAATGTCACCTGATGTGTAATTATCTCTTAACAAAGATAAACAATGATATCTTTACAATGATAAATTGTATGCTAACTATGTATTTATAATTCACTTCATATACTATGTAACCCTTTTATTGTTTTCTCATATAAATACATTTGTAGTCAGGTTGGAAAATTTTCTGTAGTTGCTTTTCAAAAATCTCCTGTTTCATTTTAAAAAATATAGATTGATATTTTTAGCTAGATTACAATAAAAATAATGATATGCTGCCATGCAAATGCAAACACATATCCACACTTTACAAGGCTGGTTTGTGGATAAAACCATAATCCGTAAACAAGTTCTAACAAGTTCTAGCACAAATATTGTTCATGGAGTGGGAAGGCAGGCAAACACTCCGGACAGGTTGCCAGTCCAACACAGACACACAAACCCTTCACATGTGCAAAATTTTATTTTGAATAAATCTTTAATTTATCAAACATTGCTTAAGAAAGTGTGTGAAAACATAAGCAGACAGTGGAAGAACATGCAACTTTCCTATGAAACTGCAAACACACCTACGAACTATGCAGCTGGTGAATACAAGCGAGCCCTTCACCTTCTCTGCAGGACTATGGAACTGTCAGTCAGCCACAAAAAAAATCTGATTTTATTCCTGCTTTTGCTGCTCATGCTGGTATTCAGGTTTTAACCCTCACTGAGATGTGGATCCGCCCAGAGAATTTCACGACACCAGCTAACTTTCACTTCTTTCACTCTCCTTGTATCAGCAAAAGAGGAGGTGTAACGGTTTGCTTATTTCTCACAAATAGAAATTCTCTCCTCTTACACTTTAATCCAACACTGTCTCATTTCAGTTCCATGCAATGACAATCACAGAACCTGTAAAATGTCATTTTGTTGTCATTTATCACTCCCCAGGTCAACTAGATAACTTCATAGAGGAATTTGAAATGTTTTTATCATCTCTCCCAGATGATGGTTGTCCTCTTGTCGTCCTCTATGATTTCAACATTGATTTAGACCGACTGTACGCTACTGAGTTTCTTGCTCTTATCTCCAGTCTGGACCTCCATTTACTCCGCACTTCAGCTACCCACCGTGCATGACACACTCATGTTTCTCTTCTCTTCTACACATCACTCCGCTTCATGAATCAGATCACTTTTTCATGCAGTTCTCTGTTTCTCTTGCTCCACCTCCCGTGATCATCAGTAAAATCACTCAGGTACGTCGTAATCTTAGCTCTCACTCTAATACCAATTTTGCTGACTCGGTTACAGATGCCCTTCCTTGCATCAGAAACTTCTCAACCCTTGACACTAACACTGCATCAAGAACATTCTGCTCCAAGTTCAAGTTCAAGTTATTTATTTATATAGCGCTTTTTACAACAGTACATTGTCACGAAGCAGCTTTACAGAAAACCTCAACCTTGGTTTCCTGTCTTAACCATGTCTGTCCAATATCCACCAGGAAATCTCACAGCTCTCTGTACAGTCCCTGGCTCACAGAGGTGCTTCGGAAACAACACACTTCTTTTTGATCCACTGAAAGAAAATGGCGTAAGTCTGGTCTGTCTTCAGATTAAGAAACATACCAGTCCTCACTTGCCATCTTCTCGAAGGATTTAACTGCTGCGAAGTCCTTGTACTTACAGTCCAAGGTAACATGCATCTCAGACACCCACACTTTATTTACTCCCTTTAACTCTCTACTAACTCCTCCTTCTCCCCCTCCCAACACCTCTCTGTCAGCTGATATCTTTGCAACATTCTTCACAGAAAAGATTGATGGCATTATCAAACTTTTTCATATGCCCCATTTCCACAACACTACATCTCACACATCCAGCCAACCAACGTTCTACTCCTTCTCACCTGTCTCAGAATCTGACATCTGCAAAATCTACACAGGTCTCCAGGTTTCTTAATCAGAATAAACTCCTTGATCCCAAATGGTTTTAGGTGTGGTCACTCCACTGAGACAGCATTGTCAGTAAGTCTGTGGTTGACTTACTAAAATCTGCCAAAGCTAACTTTCAGTCCTCTGTCCTCATTCTGCTAGACCTTTCTGCAGCTTTTGATACAGTAAATCATCAGATTCTACTGTCCACTCTATTTGACTTAGGCTTTTTTGATACGACCCTTGAATGGTTTCGATCCTATTTAACAGAAAGGACCTTTAAAGTGTCACGGAATGGGGAGCTCTCTAACTCTCACCAAGTACTCACTGGTGTTCCTCAGGGGTCTGTACTTGGTCCTCTCCTCTTTTCACTATACATGACATCACTGAGCACAGTCATTCAGGCACATGGTTTCTCTTACCACTGCTATACTGATGACACTCAGCTTTATTTGTCTTTTGCCCCTGACGACACCATGATCTCAAATTGGATATCTGTCTGCCGCACCGACATATCTGTTTGGATGAAGGCCCGTCATCCTAAATTAAGTTTAGCAAAAACAGAGCTTCTCATAATCCCAGGTAAACCCTCAATCCATCATGACCTGACCTTCCAAATTGACGGCTCCACAATCTCTCCAACCGATTCGGTCCGTAACCTTGGTTGCACAATAGACTCCCACCTTAAACTCTTTGATCATGATCAAAACTGCCCATTCCTGCAGATTCCTTCTTTATAACATAAGTAAGATCAGACCTTTCTTGACTGAACATGACACCCAGCTGTTCAAGCCCTCATCCTAACCTGGATTTATTATTGTAATGCATTACTTGCCGGTCTCCCAGCTTCCAGAATCATACCTCTACAACTAATTCAGAACTCTGCAGCCCGACTTGTATTTAACCAGCCCTAGCAATCTCATGTCACTCCACTACTCATTACTCTCCATTGGCTCCCTGTAGCCGCTCGCATTCAGTACAAGTCACTGACTCTGGCCTACAGGACCATTTCTGGATTTGCCCCTCTTACCTTAACTCTTTCTTTTCAAAATACACTCTGGCTTGTTCACTTCACTCCAGTGATGATTGCCACCTGGTGATTCCACATCACCGAGGAGCTAATTCTCAATCTGTGGTATTCACCACTGCAAAATGTTCCATAAGGAAGAGTAACTAGGCATTTTTAAGAAACTACTAAAGAATCATCTTTGTAACAATTACCTGTTAATATCTGTTGTACAGAAAAAAGAAAAAAAAGGGGTGGGGGGTGCAGGATCATATCAGATTTGATAATTCTACAGTGGTGGTAGCTGGTTTTCGTCATAACTACTGACTTGTGATGTTTTTGTTTGTAAGTTGTTTTGCATAAAAATGTCTGCTAAATGACTAAATGTAAATTTAATGTAAATAAAAAGTATTATTAATGCGTGAAAGCAAACATTTCAATCCGCTACTGATACCATATTTATAGTGTATACTGCACATCAAAAAGAAGAAGATGTCATTGAAATAGATTTTACTAAATCATACTGCCAAACTGCAGCAACACCTCAAGGCATCAGGTGAATATATTAGTGTGGGTAACACAAAGTAGTGACCTCAACTGCATAAAAAAAAGTCTATAATGAAATAAATGAAATAAATCTATATATGTTGTCCAGATATTAAACTGATATTAAACTCCAGATAAAAAAAACAACTAATGTAGTAAATTATACATATTTCAATTATTATTTTAATATTCCTTTTTGGAAGAATAAAATACACCCCCTAATTTACCTCACTTTATAAATGTGTGACCGCAGGGTGGTTAAGCAAGAAGTCCAAATATTGCTTAGTGTGTATGGCAGAAGAGTTCATTTGTGTGAATTTATGTTTGCTCTGTGATGCATATCTTTCTTTCTGGAATTCTGGTGTTTTTTATTAGTTCCAAACCATGCCACATGAAAAATACTAATAGCTACAAGCCCCAAAGTTTCTTTTTAATCGAAAATATTTAATAATATAAATATGCTACATGCATTAGTAACATGAACTCTTCAAAAGATTCTTCAATTTGTTTTTAAACAATATATTTTAATTAAATTAGAATTTCACTTGCTTAAAATTAAAAGATTTAAAAATATGTTTTAAACATGTGCCAACTAAAATGTTTTGTTTTGATGGTTAAAAAATCCACTACAGTCAAAATATGTTGTCTTAGAATTTGTTAAAGTCTCTTATAGAGATTTGGGTTATCAATGTCTATCTCATATTTAATATAATTATCTATCTTTCACCTAAGATAGGTTAGATAACACTCTACATGACCCAATCATAATAAGTGAGGTAAAAAAGGCTTAGATAGAAAGATAGGTATCCTTATTGGAGCAGCCAAATTTTTCCTACAATTTTGCAGAATTGTACACATACCTTGTTTTTTCATTACATTACATTACATAACATTACATTTGGTCATTTAGCAGCTTTTATGCAAATAACTTACAAGAGTTTTAAATTAATGGTTGGAGTTCAGGACAAGATCAGTCATGATACAGCACCCCGGAGCTATAAAGACTTAGGGCCTTACTCAAGGACCCACATTGGTAACTTTAGTGGAGCTAGGATTACCAATGTGGGTCCTTGACCTTAACCATGAAGTTGGAACATTTGTAAGTCACTTTGGAAATTAATGTAAAAATATTGGTACTTGGATATTCATACTAAAAGTAAAATGTTTATATAAAATATTTGTTACAAGACTTGGAATATGACAATGCAAATACGTTTTACACATCACATTTTTGTTCTTTATTAAGGCTAAAACATTGACACAAATGTTTAGCTTTAGTTCTCAAAATATATTTTTTTGATTATATGCATTTAACTCCCAATTTCTAATTTACCAGGCCCACCTCACAAACTAACACCACTAAAATGATCCAATTATCCATTCTCAGTGTATTAATAATTGTTTACAACAAACATCTGATTTGTTTAACCAGCTTGAGTGGCTGACGTTCGGAAACACCATTTAACACAATGCCAAAGCAACAGCCATATAAGTCAGTAAATCATTAACCACTTGCTTTTTTTTTTAAATGTCACACTCAAGTAAACATGTCGATGCAGCTTTTTGGTGTGCAATGACTGACAAGAAGTTGAGATTTTTATTTATCTAATTAGAGCTGTTGCTGTTAACACGGCTGCCATGAGAGACAGCAATAAGCACAGGAGACGCAGCCTTGCTAGAGGCAAAGACTTCGCACTCGCAGGCGCTCTGAAACAAGTCAACCTTAACATTTTTTAAATTACAATAATGACTGTCTAAACATTTATCCTGAGTGTGTTCTTGTGTACATATGACTTTGTCTAGACACTGTTCCTTCAGAGCTGGGTAAAAACAGGGAGAGAAATATCTGTATCAAATGATATCATCTGGCCATGCAATGTAAAGCTTAGATTGTGGGACGATCAATTAGGATTTGCGCTGGAGCAGAAAATAGCTTTACGACAGCATCGAGGTGGAAGAAGAAAAATAAACTTAGCTCGGAATGTGCTTTTGCACACCACTCTCACACTGCGGTTAGGCCTGAAATCCCTAACAGATGCTGTGTTGACTTAGAATAAAGGAAGTTAAATACATTTTCAAATCTTTGTAATATTATATTTGTTATTTTAAAGTCTCTGTAATATTACACACCAGTTCTGGGCCCTTGCTGTGAAATATGTAGCAATATGAAGACTGATATTTCCCTCTGTTGCACTGATGCAATCTCATTTTCATACACAGGGCAAAAGCTATGTACACAGTTAAATAAAGAAAATTGTAGATTTGCCAGGACTTGTCATTAAGATATGCAGTAGAAACAAAAAGGAGGCAAATTAAAATGATTAGAAATCTTGCATTAATTACCCATAAAATTTAGTCTAACCTTCATCCAAGCCATAATCAACTAATAGCAAATAATCTCCATGTCGTCATCAAAGAAACTGATTAATCATTCTGAATCATAGCTGAAGTCTTTTGTATTAAATTGAGTTCCTTAGTGCCACAAGTTCACTATTATCTAGAGATAAAATACTATACTGTTCATATTCTAACAAAGAAGACCTACTCAGACTACAGTCAACATTTGAATAGAAAATTACACATTAGCTTAATTTGTGATTGGAGACAAAACTAGTGAATTTTAGTCTTCAGTAATGTAATGTCAATGCTATCCATTTGGCTTGCACAGAATTCTGACAACAAAAATATGGAATGTGTTTGGGTTAAACTCTGATAATATTACTATAGGGTGCTTTTTTCAATTCATGGAAACATTATCAGAAGATTAATGGCTAAAACTAACAAAGGTAGCAAATTTAAAATGATAATGTGCATGGTTTGGAAACTGGTTGGCCAAAAAATATCATCCATCCATTATCTTCCGCTTTATCCTTTACTAGGTTCGCGGTGGGGGGGTTCCCCATGCCCATCCAGGGGAGAACGTTTCGGGCGGTGGACAGATACACCCAGGATAGGGCGCCAATCTATCGCTTTGCATACAGTCACACACACAGATACACTCTATATGGGGCAATTTGGAGCATTTAGTTGACCTTGATCCATGTTTTTGGACTGTGTGAGGAAACCGGAAAACCTGGAGAAAATCCACGCGGACATGGGCAGAACATGGAAACTCCACCCAGATTGGGATTTGAACTGGGAATCCCTAGTGCTGAGAAGCGAACGTGCTAACCACTAAGCCACCGTGCCGCTATTAGAATATTTATGCATTGTCGTGCCGCCCCAAAAATGTCATATAGGTGTGTGCCATATAGGGTTTACATGCATACACCATATGGACAAACATATTGTGACTGATCATAAATTTGATTAGAAATAAATTTATTAATACCTTTGGCTCGTTCCCTCTGTAAAATTAAGAATTAAAAATTATAATATATCATATTGTTTTATATATATATATATATATATATATATATATATATATATATATATATATATATATATATATATAAAACACAGTCATGTATTTAGACAAATGTGTGCTCTTAGGTTTGTTAGTACTGTTTAGAGGATGTCCTTTATTCTGTTTCACAATTTCTATGCCACAGTGCACAATGCAATTTTCAGAAAAGCATATTTGATGTTTGGTGTAAACCTGACTGGGCTATGCAAAGCTAAGCTCCACTGAACAAAAGAAGCAGAACATACTGTTTGATATTTACAAAATCATCTTTATAAGATGCCCATATTGTCATTGTACATGTACAAATGTAGAGCACAAAAAATGCTAACCAGCATATCATACCTCATTTTGTAGATTAGATTTAAGGCACAGGGACAGCCTGAGTTGACTTCCCTGGAGCACAGAAGGGCCTAGCTTAAGAGCCGGCATTGGCAACTCACTGCTCCCGACATCTGCTTCTGAAAGTGTTCAGCAACAGAAGGCAGAGGGTTTTAATTGGTCTTCATGTTTCTGCATTAATACACCACCCAGTATGTAACTTGTGGCACCTGCACACTTTCTGAAAGCTTTATCTTGTGACAGAAATCACATGCAGACTGTCCTTCTTAAGGACATTAAGTGGCTTTCATTACTGCTTATCAGTTTTCAAGATACGAGCATACAAGGAATGAATAGATCATATGTAATATTTACTTAATAACATATATTTGATCATTACTCAAGCTCTATAATAGTAATTTAATTTGAAACCAGCATTTTTGGTATCTTCAGTGCTTCCTTTTCTGCCTTGCTATGAATCAGGATGTTATCTATATACACTTCTACTCCATCAACACCTTTAAACAGCTCGATAATTTTCCTCTGAAATATTTCTGGAGCACGTGTGATACCAAAATGTGATTTATGTAAAAAATTACTCCCTACTAGGATGATAAATGTTGTTAGTTTAGCTGTGTCTTTCTCAAGTGAGGTTTGCCAAAAAAAACACTAGCAGCATTTAGGGGTGAAAATACACATGCATTAGTGAGCTTAGGCAGTTTTGTCATCAATTGTAAGCTAAATATACCTCATATATACAATATATACCTCCCCACATTCAGCAGTGGAACAATTGGAAAACAATACTTAATGAAGCAGATATATCAATTAAGGAAAACTTAGTACTCACTATCCAGGAACAAGCAACACTTTAGTTTTATTTCTCATAATGACCCACATTTAACCTATCAGTGCAGTGAAACACACACATATACACACACTGAGTGAAGATAGCACACATGCCCGGAGCAGTGGGCAGCCTTGTATACAGCGACCAGTAAGCAATTGGGGTTAGGTCCCTTGCTCAAGGACACATCAGCCATAGCACTTGGTGGGAAAGGAAATTGAATTGGGGAACTTCGGTTTAGGAGGCTGGTTCCTTAACCACAAGCATTTGACTGTCTCAAACATAAAATGATTAAATATTTGTTCTGCTTTCCATCATATAGCAAATATTACAATGCTAACCTAAAACCCTGTGTCCTTCTAATGTAGTTTAATATAATAAGTAGCAGCTTAGCAAATCTCTGAAATTCTTGTGCGGACTCCGTTCCGTTTTAATATCATTGCATCACTTCTGATACCACTTCACCTATGTTTAGAGCTTTTACAGAAAATAAAAATCCAAACTCAATTTAAGCAACATTTATTGTAAATTATCATAATGCCTCTTATACTGTACTAAGATTTCGCTACTTATAAATAAGGAATGCCATTGCATTTCTATCTACATGTTCAAAGCTTGAGGTTTGTGGTTTCCTTGCCACTAACACCTAAGCCACAATGCTACAGCAATGAACTCAAAGCTCATTTAATTGTTTGTGGGTTAACCTGATAAAACCCAAATTTTTACTGACTGAATTTAAGTGTTGTGACTGAATGTTAAACTTTGATAATCCAGAGAAAATCCATGCAGGCACAGAGAGAACATGGAAATTCCAACTAGATTGGGATTCGAACGTTGATCCCCAGTGCTGAGAGGAGGATGTGCTAACCAGCCCACAATTGTATGCAATTATTAAAATATTAGCCTGAACATAGCAACTAATGAGCAGCCTAAAACAGTTGTAACAAAAAATGTAAACCAAAAAACTGCAGCATGTTAACATTTATCATTCTTTTAACATCCAAAATCCATGCATAACAATACTTGCACTTGAAACAGAACATACATTAAATGTAATATTTCCTAAAGTAGAAAATCCATCAAATGTCACCTTAACATTTATCTATCATTATCTGAACAACTCCTGGACAGAGGAATACAAGAAACAATGGCTACAAGCCAACATAGAAACAACAGTGTTGTTGTCATTATTAGACAAGTCTCAGCCAGCAGACAGGAACCTTAAAATACCGGAATTTGTTCAATGCCACTTTAAAGGTTTTAAAAATCAAAGGGAATTTTTGCAATCACCTCAGGGCTGACAGACCTACGTTAATGCTAACACACATGTACATACCATACATATATTCAGCTATGCTGTGGGTGAGTGCAGCATGTTTGTTGTTGGACAGATGCCAAGCCGACGGCAGTGTGTATCTGTACATAAGTGTGTGTCATGATGCGTGACGTCACACAAAAAATAGTCCGACCTTGCTCCAAAAAACAGAAGTGTTTATTAACGTTTTCGTTACAAAACAAATAAGGACAAACGAAAACCAAAAAGTCAACGAAAAATAAGGACAAACGAAAAGCCAAAAGTCATACGCCGGCACGACGCCGGGACGAAAACCAAAAGAGCGTGGCTTCAACGAAGCGACGAGGCAGTCCGTGGAACAAAGGGCAGGTGAGATGCCGATCGTGCTGGTGAGAAGTGCCAAACCTGAGTGCGATCCAATCCAGAGGAATTAGAACTAGGAGAACACACAGTTAATACAGAAGAAAGCGAATCAATCCGACGCGACCGACGCTGCCACAGCGTCACTTAAATAGTGCTGTCAATTAAAAATCCGGCGACTCGCCGCGCCCCCCAACAGAAGGAAGACGTGGCGGCTGAGCACTGGCAGGGGAATGGGAAGACGCCGGTCTTACATCACCCCCCCCCTGATGACCCGTAGGGTGCACATGCCGCGAAGAGGAATGGATGGTCCTGTACTTACCCCGGCGGCCGACCCCGATGTCTGCGAGCGGGATGGTCAGGGTGAGCCAAATGGAAGTCCGCGATTAGCTGAGGGTCTAGAATATCATCTGCCCCCACCCAACTGCGCTCCTCAGGACCAAAGCCCTCCCAATCTACCAGATATTTAATCTCCCCCCCACTCTTCTGAAGTCCAGCAGCTCAGCCACTCGATACACCTCTGGTACTCCTCTGGCCGAGGTGGTACCAGTGGCTTCAGCCCACCCGTAGTCAAGTGGACCGGACACGAAAGGCTTAAGAAGGTAGGTGTGGAAAACCGGATGTAATCGCCACTCTGGGGAAAGGTCTAGGTGGTAGGAGACCTCGTTAATGCGTTTAAGTATACGGAACGGCCCTACGTACCTGGGCAGAAGTCTATGCGTCCCCGTACGGTAGCGCAAATTTTTAGAGCTGAGCCACACTTGATCAACCGGGGTGTAAACCGGAGCCTGTGCCCGACGACGGTCCGCGAACCCCTTCATCCTGCGAATGGCGTCCTGGATGTGCCGATGAACCTGCAACCATACTTCCTCACTACGGCGAAACCAATCGTCCACTGCAGGTGCTGCCGAGGGCTCGGGATCCCAAGGCGCGAACGGAGGCTGATAGCCCAAAACGCATTGGTAGGGAGTGATGCCAGTGGCCGAATGACGCAACGAATTCTGCGCAATCTCCGCCCACGGCAGGTAGCGTGGCCAGTCCGACGGGTTATTATGGCAGAACATGCGCAGGAATTTGTTCAGCTCTTGATGCGCCCGTTCGCACAACCTATTAGTCTCTGGGGGATGTCCCGACGAAAGACTCACTGAAGTCCCCAACTTCTCAAAAAATGCTCGCCAGACGGCGGAAGTAAACTGTGGACCCCGGTCCGACAAAATGTCTTCGGGAATGCCAAAACCTGTAAAAATATGCCGAAATAGTAACTCGGCCGTGAGAAACGCCGACGGGAGACCTTTGAGGGGAATGAATTTAACGGCCCTAGAGAAGCGGTCACTAAGAGTCATGATGGTGTCCCTCAGATGCGGGTAGATCTGTCACGAAATCCACAGCCACATGCGACCAGGGCCGGGCCGGTATGGGTAACGGGACCAGTTTGCGGGCAGGGAGAGATTTCGGTGTTTTACACGCGGCGCATATGGAGCATGACTTCACGAAGTTGTGCGTGTCCTTGTGAAGTGTCTCCCACCAATACTTTCTGCGAAGTAGTTGAATGGTGCGTGCGACACCCGGATGTCCGGTACTTAAGGCCGTATGTGCCCAGGTGATGAGCCGATTTTTTAGGAGATCCGTGTTGCGCAATGCCCTCCGGATCTCCCCATCCAAGTTCCACTGTATCGCATTCAAAAAGCGTGTGGGCGGTATGATAGGGCGTAAACGATCGGGGTCCGGTGAATGGTCCTCATGCAGGCGGGAAAGGGCATCAGCGGCCGTATTAGAGCTGCCTGGTCTGAACAAAATGATAAAGTTAAAACTGTTAAAAAATAGTGACCAGCGGGCCTGGCGGGCATTTAGACGGCGAGCTCCCTTAATGTACTGGAGATTTTTAAGATCTGTAATAACAGAAAACGGGGTAGTGGTACCGATCAACCAATGCCTCCACTCTTCAAGAGCCAGTTTAACCGCTAATAGCTCACGGTCCCCGATGGAATAATTGCGTTCGGCCGGAGATAGCTTACGTGAAAAAAAAGCTACCGGTTGAAGCGGGGACCGGCTGCTGACGCGCTGGGAGAGTACAGCCCCTACCCCATAAGCTGAAGCATCCACCTCTACCACGAAAGATTTCTCAGGATCCGGGAGAGCCAACACCGGTGCCGACGCGAAACAGTGTTTAAGGTCAGTAAACGCCCGATCTGCCTCCGGAGCCCAATTCAGATGTTTAGGTTGTCCCTTAAGCAGTGAGGTAATCGGGAGAACTACAGCGCTAAACGAGCGAATAAATTTGCGGTAAAAGTTGGCAAATCCTAAAAACCGCTGCACCTCACGAATGGTAGTGGGGACCGGCCAGTCCAGGATGGCTCGAACCTTCCCAGACTCCATAGACATGCCCCCAGGTGACAGGTCGACACCCTTTCCTGAAAAAAGACACATTTCTCAGCTTTAACGAATAGATGGTTCTCTAATATTCGTAGTAATACCTTCCGCACATGCAGGCGATGGGTCTCGAGATCCCTAGAATAAATGAGGATGTCATCAATGTAGACCAGAGTGAACTCCTCAAGGAAATCACGTAAAACGTCATTAACGAACGCTTGGAAGACAGCCGGGGTGTTAGTAAGGCCAAAAGGCATGACCAGGTATTCGTAGTGCCCAGTAGTGGTTACAAACGCGGTTTTTTCACTCATCACCCTCCTTAATGCGCACCAAGTTGTAAGCGTTACGAAGGTCGAGTTTGGTAAACATGGTCGCCTGACCTAGACGTTCTAACGCCGACGGTACCAAGGGCAAAGGGTAAGCATAGCGGCGTGTAACCGCATTGAGACCCCGGTAATCAATGCAAGGGCGGAGTTCGGAGTTCTTTTTGGGTACAAACACGGTCTTACAGTGTGCCTGAGTCTACTGTCTATGTGTAGACCTGTGAGCATTTCTCTCTGTTTGTGTGTGTGTGTGTGTGTGTGTGTAGCTGTGCTTGTGTATGGGTATTTAGTTGTATTCTTTAAAAAATTTAAATGATCTTTGCTTTTAATAACCTTTACAAATTTTTTTCATATGAAATGTAAAAATACTTATAGTTATTATGTTTAACATTTGTTGGGCAGTTGCCGGAAATTCTAAATTGGTTGAATTGGAAGGAAATGTAATGAATTATTGCCAAATTTAGCTTAAGATATTGGGCCAGAGATATTGAGATATTAAGATATTTTAGCAGAGATAGCAGTAAGATACCTTGAAGCCTAAGCAGAAATTGTGTCGTCATATGAAGCAATTAACAGGTGAGGCTAGGTGTCATCAGCATTACAATGATTTAAGAACCTGTGGGTCTGATTGACCTAAGGCCAGTAAACTTACATAAAAAGAGTAAAATAAATGGAACAAGAACAAAGCCCTGAGACAGCAGATCAGGCAGGGCTACAATTGCAGAGTAAAAAATGGTAGCTGTGATCTTTGTGCCAAAATTTAGAATTTTTTGAGGTGAGAGAAAGCTTAGTTACCAGAATAGATAAAATAACACAAAAGGTCACAGAGAAGTTGATAAAGTTTGTGACTGCTGGTGTGGTTAAGGTGGACTGGAGGAGCTAAGTAGGAATGGCAGTTGGTCGGTTTACTGTCGCTGTCAATTAACTGAATTTTAGTCACCTGCTCTGTGTTAACTTGATTATTATGCCGCGGACAATAAACTGGAGATGCTACTGTTTGCTTTAAAACTATTGCTGTCAGGAAAATGGCATATAAAGTTTGATGCTGTTAGAAGCTCGCTCTTCCCCGGGAAATACGCGGGAGGGAATGCGTACGTCGCTTGCGCCTTATGAGCGTTGCCCGGGAATCGGCTACACGTGAAAGATTGCCTACACCGGTCCGTCGGGTAAAACATTCCCACGGATACAACTTGCGCGGGGCTATTGTGCAGCGTTGTACCGTGGTTGAGCGCGGAAGGAGAGTTCAAAGACACCGGGCATAAAAACAAAACAGGATTTATTATTACAAATGGTGTAGGGACACCAATAGAAAGGGGGGAACGAAACAAACGAACTAACACTGGGATTAAACCACAAACAAAGACGTGCACGGGGGAGAGGGAGTACGGAAATACAAATACAAAAAACACCCAGTCACATGCACAACATTAACCAATCACCCAACGGAGACAATGAGTCCATTAAATGAGGGACAGGTGCCCCAGGCACCTGTGACAAATACATTCAACTTCAATAGAATAAAAGCATCACATTTTAAAAGGCAATGTGCATTTATGCTAGTGTGTTTCTTAATTTTTTGACTCCTGTTGTCTTTTTGAGGCAAGCTGATGATAACCAAAATGGTCTTGACTTTGACAAATGTATTTAGACTAAGCATAATAAGCACAGAAATACCCAAACCATTGCTATAATACCTTTTGGCAGTTTGTTTTGTCTTTTGATGTGTTGGTTGTTTAAAATTGAAAACATCCTTTTAAATCTGTGTTTATTTGTCTAGCTTGTCATTCCATTTAAAATGATTACACAATACAGCCATATAAAAGCATTTATAATAGCATTTAGTTTGTTTTACTCATGCTGCTCAATCTGTGGTGGCATCAGTCATTTAAATGGCTGTTCTACCTATCAACAGGAATAGACAAAGGAAACAGGAACTGTGCTGCTTTTTGATTGCCACATCCAGTTATAGATATTGGTATCCATGTAGTTCACAACCATGAAAAAGCTCTGCGATGGTCCTGTTTTAAAGCAAGCCAAGGAAGGAAGTGTAATAATTATGATTACCAACCAATTCCTGCATCTTGATGAGGTTTCATCTACTTAAAAAAGGTAAAACTGTCAGATCCACACCTTTTTCTGCTCTTCCTGAGATCACCACTAGGGGTACTCGTAGTTTGTCTCCTGAGTTCTAACTTCTTCCGGTTCATTTGCTGTTTCTCTATATAAGCCGGGTGTTATTATTTGTTGTTGCATTTGTTCAATGCTACCAATGCATTTGTTCATGCTAGCTCTCTTTGTTCTTCCAGCCTTAGATTCCTTCATGGATGTAGTCAAGACCAGTAGTCAGTGATTGCCTTCATCGCGTGTTACGCCGTTTTGGTTTGTTGTCAATACCTTCGGCATCGTAACTACTCATTGTAGTGGATGTTTATTATATGTGTATAGGTTTTGAAAATGAAACCTTGTTTGTGCTGCATCTACCCTGGACTTCTGGCATATCTCTTTACAAACACTGACATTAACAAACACCATATACTTTGGAGATGGATCCTTGACCATTACCAACCTGGATCAATCTACTGCTGTACGAGGAAGATTTTTTTTGTGCCTGCGAGGACAGGCTGGTAATTGGGGCTCTGCCCTCTGGAACTCTTAAACCCCGGAAGCAAGAAACTTCTCTTTGTTTTTGGAACTTTTCAAGAACACTTTTCATTACCCACGTCAAGGTCACTCAGCTGGGGAACTCCTTCTCGAGCTTCGTCAAGGCACACGTTCTGCTGCCAAGTATGTGCTTGAGTGGTTGGAACGAACCCGCACTGGTAACGTTTTTTCTCGCAGGCATACTCCCTGAGCTCAGGATTGAGCTTGCTCACAGGGATAGGGATTATCACTTAACGATCTAATCTCTGCTACCATTCGCCTGGACTAGCTTGTGTCGGCACCTGGGATTGGTTGTCCGGGATCATCTGCTGCGTTGCCGGCGGCGTTCAGTGTTTGTTGTCGCACGGTTCATCATGACATCGAGACGCCAATGCAGATTGACTCCATTCGCCTTTCTGCCGGGGAGAGGAATCGCAGAATGCGAGGGGGCTTTGATTGTATTGTGGTAGTAGCAAGCATCTGTTGGGGACATACCCTTCTTGTCCTTCTAATCGTGGACATGGTGTAGGTGATTCTGGAAAGAAACTGGGTAGCACGGTTACAGTAAGCTCTTTTGGTTCTTCTTCATTTAAACCATTTGTTATCTGTAGTTTTGAGGTTTCACGTGGTTTCTGTTTGCACTAATGCTTATTGATTCGGGTTCAGAGGGGAACTTTATTGATGTTAGGTTTGGCAGGTTGAGAGGTATTCCGACCACCAAACTACAGTCTCCCATTCATGTTAAATCTGCAGATGGTCGTCCTCTTCATCCTGGTTCTATTATGTTGTTTACTTTACCGATTTCTCTTTATACTAGTTTGGTTTATGTTATATTATTTCTTTTCCATCTTGCACAGGATATCGTCAAGTGGTCACCCTACTGTTTAGCTAATTGCATTCGTTTCCCTAGGCGGCAGGTGAGGGGGGTTGAGGTCAGTACTGCCGTTTTACCCACTAATGTGCCGTCCATTTATGCATCAGTGACTCAAGTATTTGGTGGGAGTTCTGGTTCTCAGTTCTGTCTCCCTCCTCATCGCGATTATGATTGTGCCTCGCGTCAGTCCTTATCCTCTCACTTTGGCCGAGTCCAAGGCGATGAGTGAGTACATTCAAGAGTCTTTGACCAAGAGTATTATTCGACCATCTAAATCACCTGTGGCTTCGTGTTTTTTTTTTGTACCCAAAAAGGACTCCTCTCTTCGGCCGTGTATTGATTATCGTGCGCTAAATCAGGTTACCCATAAGTTAGCTTATCCTTTGCCGTTGGTTCCATCTGCTCTAGAGCGGTTGCGCAACGCCACAATTTTCACGAAATTAGACCTACAAAATGCTTACAATCTTATACACATTAGAAAGGGGGATGAGGGGAAAACAGCATGATGCCGTTTGGTCTTACTAATGCTCCTGGGGTTTTTCAGTCTTTTTTTAATGTTCTTCGTGATTTCTTGGAGCAATTTGTTATTGTGTTTATTGATGACATTTAGATTTTATCTTCTGATCTTGAGACTCTCCAGCAACATGTGCTCGCGGTTCTTCAACATCTTTTGCAGAATCGATTGTATGTTGGCGTGGAGAAGTGCGAGTTTAATCAGGATAGCATTTCGTTTCTGGGTTATCATATTTCTGCTAGGGGTATTTAGATGGATTCTAGTAAGGTGAATGCCATTTTGGATTGGCCAGTCCCTTCATCTATCCATGAGCTTCAAAGGTTTATAGGGTTTGCCAATTTTTATAGGCGTTTTATCAGGTCTTTCAGTTCTATTGCTGTTCCCCTAACGCGCCTTTTGAAGGGGAGACCTAGGCAGTTAACTTGGAACTCTGAGGCGGAGCAGGCTTTCTCTTGCCTTAAAGCTAAGTTTACTTCTGCTCCTGTTCTAGCACATCCGGATCATAATCAGCAATTCTTTGTGGAAGTTGATGCTTCATCTCTGGGAGTGGGGGCTGTCTTGTCACAGGGTTTTGGTAAGAACAATGACTGGCGCCCTATTGCTTTTATGTCCCGCAAACTATCCTGCTGAGCGCAATTACAGTATTGGTGATCGTGAACTTTTGGCTATTAAGATTGCCTTATTGGAGTGGCGTCATTGGCTAATAAGGGCATGCATGCCTATTTACCGATCATAAGAATCTGGAGTATTTTAAAGGGGCGAAACGTCTTAATGCACATCAATCTCGTTGGTCTTTATCTTTTAGTAACTCCCAGTTCTCCATTTCTTATCGCCCTGGTAATCTTAACAAGAGGGCGGATGCTCTTTCTCGTCTCCACGGTGATGTGGAGGAGGCTCTTGTGGAGCCTTCTTCTATTTTGGCCGAGAGCTGCTTCCTAAACTCGATCCAGTGGGAGATTGATCAGGAGATTCGGGGATTGTCTCGTAACAATCCGTTGCCACATAATTGTCCTCCTGGCCTTACTTTCGTACCCAAGTCTGTACAGAGTCGTTTAATTACTTGGACTCATTCAGCACGTACCATTCAGCTGTTGCGCCAGGAAATACTGGTGGCCTAAACTTAACTCGAATGTGCAGTTTGTTTGTTCTTGTTCTGTATGTGCTGCGTGCAAGACCCCTAAGGTGCTACCTGCAGGTAAGTTGGTTCCTCTTCCTGTTCCTTTGCGTCCGTGGTCCCATGTTGCCATCGACTTAGTTTCTGATTTGCCCAGGTCTGAGGGGTACACCACCGTGGTTACTCTTATTGATCATTTTTCTCGAGCGGTAAAATTTGTTCCATTGCCAGCTTTGCCCTTAGCATTTCAGACTGCAGAGATTTTGTTCTGTCATTTGTTTCTGGTCTTTGGCATTCCGGAGGACATTTTGTCTGATCGGGGTCCTCAATTTACATCTGCTGTTTGGTTTCCGTTTTTTGAGAAGTTGGGTACCACTGTTAGTCTTACTTCTGGTTACCAAACAGAGAGCAATGGTCAGTGTGAGCGAGCTAATCAGGAGTTGGGAAAATTTTTTGCGTATTTTTGCTTATAATAATGCTGCTGATTGGGCTCGTTTACTTCCTTGGGCTGATATTGCTCAAAATTTATTATGTCATTTCGCTACTGGTCTCACTCCTTTTCAGTGTGTGTTAGGTTATCAGCCACCTTTTGCTCCTTGGGATTCGGAACCTTCTTCGGCTCCTGCTGTTGATGAGTGGTTCACTTAGAGTAAGAGAGTTTGGTCTCAGGTCCATCAAAGGATTGATTGAGAGGGATTGGCTTCTCTTTCTCTCGCTCCTCCTTACCTTCCCTTGAGGGGGAAGGTACTTTCAGATCCACACCTTCTTGTGCTCTTCCTGAGATCACCACTAGGGGTGCTCGTAGTTTGTCTCCTGAGTTCAGACTTCTTCCGGTTCATTTCCTGTTTCTTTATATAAGCCCGGTGTTATTGTTTGTTGTTGCGTTTGTTCTCAGCACATCGCTCATGCTAGCTCTCTTTGTTCTTCCAGCCTTAGATTCCTTCATGGACGTATTTTATGGACTTTATCACGGGTTACGCCGTTTTGGTTTGTTGTCAATACCTTCGGCATCGTAACTACTTATTGTAGTGGATGTTCATTATATGTGTATGGGTTTTGAAAATACCCTGGACTTCTGGCATATCTCTTTACAAACGCTGACAAAAACCAAACAACTGTATAATGATTTTCAAACAAATGAGTTTCTGTGAATCTTCTTCTTTCTGTGAAAACTTATTAAAACTCATTAATTCCCTTTACAGGATAAAGTGTTGTCATTTGATACCTTTATAAAATAAATTCATAGATATGCTAAATGTCTTATAAAATTTTCCAGCCTCTAACTAAAGTAAAATACTGCATTAAGTAATCATACAAATAATCAAATGTTTATTAAGTTATATAATAATAAGTCAATTTGTGTTATAAAGACTTTATGACTGTGAGTATAACCGTCTATGTACATAAATGGATGCTGATGTGAAACATTATGAATTCCTAATAGAGTTCTATAAATGTGTTTAAACTGCGTTATTAAGCTGCATTATTAAACTGCAGATTTTTAGACCAAGTTTTACCAATAGTATAATTCTGTCAGGCTGGTTTGAATGATCGCCCTAGGTGATATCCATCCATCCAATAGCTTCCGCTTAATCCTCTACCAGGGTTGCGGGGGGTTCCCCATGCCCATACAGTGGAGAACATTTTGGGCACTGGGCAGATATACTCTATATGAGGCAATTTGGAGCATTGAATTTACCTTGATACATGTTTTTGGACTGTGAGATGAAACCGGAGAACCCAGTGGAAACCCACACGGACACAGTGAGAACAAGAAAAATCCTCCCAGTTTGAGATTTGAAGCGGGAATCCCTAGTGCTGAGAGGCAAACATGCTAACTACTAAGCCATCGTGTTACCCCCCTATGTGATATATACAAAATAATTAAAACAAATCAAATTTTAGCACCTAATTAACTCCCCCCCCAAAAAAAAACTAATTAAAAACAAGGAGATTTATTTATACATGTTGTCCATAATAAATAATAAAGACTTTTAAGTCTGCATTTGTCAAAATTGAGATTTGTAGAGATTTCTTAATTTTTTGTTATTAACTTATGAACTTTGTTTAAAATTAAAAAGTTCAATGTAGAGCAGGTTGGCTTGTTAATATTTGTGTGTTTGTGTATGTGTGTGTGTTTGTGTATGTCTGGGATGATAGTAGGAGGGCTTCCTATTACAATGGTAAGTGCTGCTAATCCTTTCCTCAGGCTTCAGAGAACAGAAATACAAATTTTGGGCTGGATTAATTACTGGATTTCAAGAACAAACAATAACTATGCCATGAAAAAGCAACACTCATGAATAAACAACACTAGATTTACATTATTATCATAATATTATAGTTTGAACAAGTCCTACGTAATAAGCAACCTCATGTTTAAAACATTCACACATTATTTGTGTGTGAAAAGCATGAAGAAAAATTTGCCCAGTCACTAAATTCCTTCATAAAAACAACACTAAATAATAATAAATAATTATAGTTTAAGCATTTTGTAAAGCCTTAACATTTGAACCATACTAAAATGATGGTTTAATTTTTAAATTTAAACAAGTTGTCCTACCATGCAACAAACTTCTATGTATACTGTAATTAATTCATGAAACAGATTTTTAATTCCACACCCAGTTTATGACTTAGTTTAAATTCTTTTGATGTAAATAAATTTAAAACAATAGTTTTGCATCTGATCACAGAAAAGAATATGCATTATGCAACCACCCTGGTAATAGTGACTTTGATACGCAGATGTTGAATTTTAAGGTTTCTTAATAAGTATTGATTGGAACTGTCCATGCTATTGAAATGAGTCTTCTAAGCGACCTTTTTTTGTTGACCCAGGACGATGAGGACACGTCTCAAGTTCAGTCTGAGCCTGGGTGGTACCTGGATCAGCTTACCTCCACCTGTTACTCACAGGGGGATTCTCACTTGCCCCTCTCTCTACAGCCTTTAATGCACAAATTGCTTAACATACCCACAAGAATGCATTGATTATGGCTATTAACTAAAACCTGACTCATGGGACTAATTAAGCCATTTGTTTAAAAACAGCTTTAAACAATCACTTAAGCATGTTCTACTTGCTTAAGTGTCTTAAAATGCAAGGTACTACTTAAATTACTAACACTGTTATTAACTGTATGGAGATGTCTAACTATTTCACCTAGTGTTTATACTTTTACAGGACATTTCTAAACCATCATTTGAGTCATTCTAATTTTTATCATATAACATAAAAACCAGGACCGTTCTTTTTACATCAACTTTTGGTATATAGTGTAGTTCCAGTTTTACTAGAACTTTACTAGAACTACTAGATGGAATTTAATGTTTACATAGGGACAATTCGATTACAATGCATTAAACACTGATTTCACAGATCCCTGCTTTAATGACGAAAAAACACGTCATTTTTACTAGGCCCTTATACAGTTATTCAAATAGATGAAAGATCAAATATATTTCCAACTATGTTTCCAAAAGGTTTTGGGATGCAGAATGTTGTCAGTTAACCTAATGATTTCTATTTAATGACTTGTTGTCAGATATAGTGTACATGTTTGTCCACAAACCCCATTGTAAAATCAAGTTTAGAGTTCCTTTAGTGACCTGAATAGCCTTGTCATGACATCACTTTTGTTCTTTGGGCCATCCAGATGAAAATAGCTACCCTGTGCCTCTTTAATTTCTTCAATGCTGTTGTAAAAAAATATGACTGTAACTGATTAAGACTCCATCAGCCAATACAAAAATGTCCATAAATGCTGGACCTTAAAACATGGAGTAGAGACCTTTGTTGCACTTGTCACCACCATCTAAGACACTGGGGCAATGGCCCAACAAAATGAAATCCTGTTTTTGTGAACAATGAATTCTATATGTCAAACAGTACTGCTGCCTCTTGCAGACTTCATTTCAAACTTGAATGACTCCTAACTCAACTATCGAATGAGTTATAGAGTAACATGTTTGGACCAGGAATCCCATATGATATGAAAGCAAATGAGCAATATCAATAGAAAAATGTTGGCTCACAGAAATGTGACACATTTATTTAAAATAATTACCTGCACAGATCTAAAGAAATGAAAAAGGATAGTCAGTGCTGTAAAGGTAAATAGCCATTGTACATGAGTTATGGTGAATGTATGTATAGTGAATTATTATGTATATGATAAGGAGGCAATTTATGCACAATGTCCCAGAAGTAACTTTGACTGTTTAGATGCAGTGTATACATATATCTCCCGCAGTTGTAGGAAAATCCTTTTCTATGATAACTTGACCATAGATTATCAACAGAACAATGGTATGGAGAAATTCTTTGGATCTCCAATGAGACTTAAACTAGACCTAAACCTAAAAGTAGTATTTTCAAAGAATGACCACAAACATTTAACTATTAAACATTTAACAATTACCTAACAAGTACCTAAACGTGGGTTCAATCATTTAGTTGTAAAATTCAGTTTAACTACTTCAAATAAAAGTAAATTTTGATCTAATTTTGAATGATGTGCTATTTCATGTTTCACAACAGGATATTGTTTTAAATACATATAGACATATAGACATCAGACCACCAAATTTAGCTCAATTGCTCATTTTATTTAGTTAATTAAATTCTCCTATTGGTTTATATTAGTTCATTTACATTTTTCTTGTTTGTTTGATTGGTTTGGTTTATTTTATGTGCTCAGCTCTGCATGAGAGCATCACGTTAACCACAGTGTTTTTCATTTATGTATTCCTACCTTAATTTTTTATTAATTAATTCTATTACTTTATATTGCTACTTGGTGTTCCTGAGCATTTTTCCCTGCTCATCCTGGCTTCTCCAAGTGAGCAGTGCAGACTTTAACCAGGACACAGGGGATTCGTAACACCCAAGGTTGTTCTATTTAGAGTAAATGTTTAAAATTTAAATGCTGTAAACGTGTGTTATAAGGCATATCATGCTGGTAAAAATGTAAGCATTCCACCTTGCTCTTTCTGTGCAAGAAAATGACAAATAAAGCTATTAAGTAAAAAAAATCAGTGAAACTACAAATAACCTTGCACGTGCAGGAGTTAAGGCATTATAATTTACCATTTAGAGTAAACTTTAAATAAGACCAGCATTTTAGAAGCTACTAAAATGCAAACCACTTATCTGCAGTAAAACTTTGAAGACAAGTCTGGAATTTGCAAAAAAGATTCAGGAAAAATTACCACATTTTTTTTAACCAAAGTAACAATAGACAGAAGGTCAATATGTAATGTACATACATAGTTGTAAATTATAGTAGAGGTCTTGCATGGCTTGGGCCTGCATAGCTGCTAATGTATATGATATTTTTCATGATGATAACACTGAATGAAACAGAACTTAACAGTAATGACTGCCAATATACAATGCAATGTAAAATTATTAAAATGAACATAATTCATGGATATAAAATGTACATTTATTGTTTTAAAATCGAAAGCTATTTTCAGTTACAAAATCGTTATGGAGTAACTTTGAATCTAATTAATTTTATGTAGAGTTAATGACCATTTTGAATATTGTCCACCTTCCCCCATCACTGAAACATTGCCAACAATAACTGCAAAAATGCAGTCTCCTTTAAGATATACCAGAAAGATGTTAAATATACTGGGCCCTGTCTTACACATTGCACAAGGCATGTCATGATTTAAACATTTTTAAATGCTGACATGCTAACATCTTACAAATGATTAGTCAACACATGAATGTACTCTATCACTTATGGACGTCACATATATGAATAAGCAGCAATATATAAACATATAGCTATGCAAACATTTACATAAACAATAACCAGAATACTAAATACAATAAAATTATTTTACATCAACACATTGTGTGCTGCATGGTTGAAATAGCAATCCACCAAGGTCAGATCCCACCTGGCTTTTAAAAGGAGTAGCAAGGTTAGGGTTCACTGTAGGCCAGTCAAGTTTTTCCACCCCAAACTTACTGAATTAAGCACTTATGGATTGCTGAAACCAAAAAGGCCTTCCCCAAACTGTTCCTATAATGTTGGAAGTATACAGTTTTTCAGTGGTTGGGATGTATGTACCAAGACTTTTTCCATATAGTGTATATAACATAGATCATGTCCACAGAGACTTAGTAAAGTTCCTCATATTTATCAATGAGTGATGCTAATCGTATTTTTAGTTTTAAGTTTCATGCTGGTCATACGTCTTCATTTAATCTTTTACTTTGCCTAAACAATAATGCTTGTTGTAGATGATGTGTTCAGTCTGGCTGGCTTCAAGTCAAGTCAAGGTCCTGAATTTAAAACTAATTTGGAGGGGAGAACATATTCTGGTGCTGTTAGATGGATAAAGAGAAGCAAAATTGACTGTATAAGCAGGGCAGATAATGTTTCACTGTCACTTCTTCCTTCAGCATACTGGTCTTTTATAGACTTCAAACACTTCACTGCAATCATTTTTCAATAGGAGCCAAAGGAAGCCAGGTTTTAATGTTTTGCCAAAATACGCCCGGCGCCCTCTTTTCCCACCATAATCCCGCACTGTCATGCATCATCAGTAGATACTCTCTGCATTATGAGGAGTGGGATCATAGCAAGCTGCTCTTCACCACAGTCAGTTCTAGCCCTCTTCCCCTTTCTTTCAGATGTGTTTTCTTAATTAGCTGATCATTTTTCTTTGTGGGTAACCCCGAAAAAATGCAGCTTTGATCTCGGGGGATGGACTACCTTCGATTGATACCTAATATCATAAACGAGCCTCTTTTCTGCCTCATTAGACGTCATGAAGCAGGCAAGTTCATCCAGTCAGAAAGCCCCTCACAATGACAAATGACCATTTTCAAACTGCTGGTCATCTGTATGGCCTCTCCCACTCTCTTGGTAATGATGGATGATGAGCATCGCTGGGCTTGCACTCAGGGCTGGTCTTCATGACCACACACATGGAGAAGGGCTGGGTTATCATGAACCAGCATTTTACTCCTAGCACAGTCCATCTGGTGAAACCAAACCCATTGCCTGGGCAATCGTTTTAGGATTAGTTTAGAGGGGGAGGGGACCCTAATTATATCCTTAACCTGTACAAAGAGGACTATGGACTACAAAGTGCAGATGATTGCCAGCTAAATGAATGAGTATGTCTTTGTCCATTGCTGATGGGCTTTTATCTTTTGACTCACACTAATTTAAAAAATATTTATTTGAATATATATTTTTTTAGCTGTCAAAATCTGTTAATTCTATATTTTATCTATTAGATTTCTGATTTGTGATTTATTTATTATATTCTGAATAGAATTATATATAAATACATATATTTAAATCAGTCTTTTGATTAGACTTTTGGATTTTTACGTGTATTATTTTTATAATAAAGATACATAATTAATAAAATTATTTTAAAATATTTTTGAATTATTAGAAAAAATATTTACGTATGAGTCATAACTAATGTATTATATATAAATATAGCTTACTATCATCAATAATTCAAATATCGAATATTTCCACTGAATTCCAGTTTCAAGTTACATTGTCTTATTTTAAGATAAATAAATTAAATTAATAAAGCCCATCAGCGTGGTCTGCCTGAAAACTTTAAATGCTTTTTGTTTCCAAAAACAGTTACATTTTATGCTACTTTTCAAGTGAAAATTGTTTTGCTTTCCAGTATCATTCTATTTATTTTGTATATTTAGATGTGTTTGGAATCATTTGATGTAGCACATGTTGTAGATCATCCCTCTTTCTATTTCTGATACTTTACAAATTAAATATAATCTGTTAAACTTGTTTAATTAGTATTTTTTTATTATAATATTTTGCAAAAAAAGCACAACGCATCAACCCACTCCCATGCATAACATTTGAAAAACATCATTTTAATTCATTTTTTTGTTGCTCTCAGTGGACAAAAGGTGTAATCAATATTTTTTAGATTCACTTTTTTATTGTCTGTCTGTCTGTACTTTCTTTGTTTTTTTTCTTTGGCTAATGATAACTTTACTTCAGGTGTGGCATAAATAAGTGGTGAAGGTTTTATTCCAATGATTACTCAATGATGGATATATTTGTGCAGGTGCCACTGCACAGTAAAACAGTTCACATAACTCTTCAGTGTGCTAAATTATAGTGTCTTTTGTAGTTAAACAAATTTTTTTGTCTTTTAATTAAACCTATATTTTTGACTGTTATTATTACTGAAAGTTATTATTTGTTGATTATTTTACAAAACATTGTTTAAAACACATGGCCCTTTTCTTATAGCATTCTTCTGCATCAAGTGTATTATTCATTTTTATTTTCTAGAGTTTAAGAGCTCAGTGGCTGCTGATTTAGGCAATTTTTTTTACTTTTTCATTCCTATTGAAGATTGTAAAACAGCCATAGTTCTAACAAGTTAATTAAGGTCTAAGACCTTATTTACTGAAGAACTCAATTCTTCTGTTGTTCTCAACATGCATGGTTTCATTGAATTTGTAGCGATCAAAAAATAGACAAAAAAGTCACACTAATTTGGGGTAAACTTTTAAAAAAAATGTTTTATTAACTTTATGTACACACATATGTGCAGCAATATGTGCTACTGTCTAAATGCCCTTCCACAGGTATTCAAGGACTATTCAAGGCTAGACAGTCTAACACTAATGTGCGTGCCTTTACCTTCCTTCTTCAATGTTCCATCCATTCTTCCATGATCTTCCGATTAATCCTCTACTAGGATCACGGGGGTTTTGGGCTCTGGGTAGATACACCCAGAACAGGGTGCCAAACTATCGCTGGGCACACAATCACTCACACAGACACACACACACACACACACACACACAAAACAAAAAAAACACACTCTATATAAGGGAATTTGGAGCATTTAATTTACCTTGATCTATGTTTTAGGACTGTGGGAGGAAACCCATGCGGACACAGGGAGAACATGAAAACTCTACCCAGATTGGAATAATAGGAATAGCATAGGAATAATGCAACAACTAAATAATATCTGCTCTGTTGTGCTACTATTATTTCCTGATCATTAGAGAACAGAGTAAAGTAGACTAACACACTATGTACTGTAGTCCACAGACTACAGACTGTTATTATAGAACTACAACGTCCATGTTTACAGAAAATATAACTGATGAACAATAAGTGAAGCAAAAAGGGGGTGTCCATACTTTTGACTGGTACTATATGTCAGTTTTATCATTGCAAAATGCATGGTGCATTAAATGTTGCATGTTGAATGTTGTTTTTGTTGAATGTTGTTTTTGTTTCTGTTCGTTGTTGATATATTGGAGGAAGGCACCTTCTAAAGACCAAGGCTTATTGGTAGACTCATCCTCCTTGAGCAGCTGTTCAGCGTTAGTGGTGCACGACATCAATATACAGACTTATTATTGGGTGTCCATTTTTTCAAAAATAGAAAAACTTAAAAAAATAATCCATCTCTGCAGGACTGCAAAGCCACTATTCCCATAGAAATCCAGGCTCTGCCCCTAAAAGGGCCCACATTGATAGATCCAAGCATTGAACTCACTTTTAGTTATTTGCCATGCAAGTACCATGCAAGATTACCAATTTTTAAAAACATTTTTGTGATGTAGACTTCAGATTTTATAGCTGTACCTACAAAGGTTCCTTACTAATTGCTGATAATAGATAGAATATACCCTTTGTAAAACATTTGAATTATTCTGACAAAATCCTTCAATACTGAGCCAGGTGTACTAGTCCTAGATAATTACCTTATGAATACTTGTGAAGACAAAATCCCACAGCCATATAGGTCTAAAGAGCAAATTTCTCATAATCTCCATAGGTTTTAGAATAAATGACCAATGTGTTCCTATTCATAGTGTAATAAGATTTCCACATACTGCAATACTCGAGTGTAATAATAAAATAAATGTAATTTTTTCTTAAAACAAAGCAGTATGCACTTTGTTTGCTTTCATGCATGCAAATATTTCACATTTTTCGAACCAATGAGTTCATATGTTAATATAGTAGCAAAATACTTTCAGTTGTAAATCATTACAATCACTCAGGCAGTATGACCGTTCATGCAGTACTCTAAAAACAGACTTGGAGCATTGCCTCTTGTACTTTGAGTAGAAGTCATCATTAGGTGTACTAAGTGTGCTGTTTATCAGTGTTCATCAAAAGCTGCAGAATGCCAGTTGGGGCTATCCGGTGCTCTGCTTCGCAGCCAGAGGATTTCAAAGAAAGGACAGAGACTTCATTAAAAAAATGGTATGCTTCAAAAGAAAAATAAATATGATAAACACGGCTCAGACATGAAAGTGAACATGTCTAAAGAGATGTCTTCAAGAAGCACCATGGAAGAATAAACATTCAGCATAGGGGCTGACGCGATCTGGCCTTCAACAGAAATGAAAATGCAAAAAGAATGAAGCGCTTTAGCAGGTTTTAAGGGGGAACATAAATGTTGTAAAAGCGAGACATAGAAATGGTGGGGGCGTAATGAACGGCACATTGCAAAATCTTTACCTACAAAGCGAATTCTTCTTCTATGCAAATGAGTCTCCAGCTCTATGTTGATAAGTATCTGTTTGATGGGCCACATGCCGAATATGAAGGCTAATTCCCTTATTAGTATTCTGCAGGGCTAATTGGCAAAAAAACGGGAAGAGAGTGAAAGAGATTGAGTGGACTTATGAGGCTCTTGTAAAGAAAAAAAATCCAGTATTGATTCGGTTAATGGTGTCACTGAGTCAAAAATCACAAATCTCCAGTCAATTGTTTATGAGGGCTGTTAACGGGGTAGAGGATGCCCCATGGTTAATTAATAACTCATTACAGAGATGTGATTATATGCTCAAGCTCTTAATAGGCCTTTTCTGGTTAACACACCCAAAAAAAGGTGTTTTGATAGTGCCATGGGAGAAAGGACTAAGCATCAGATGTGCTCTACCGATTGTTTGTCTTGCCTTTGTTTGTTTTGCCTCACTGTTGTGCTAGGCTCAATCTGTGACAATCTAGAAGTGAAACCACAAATACATGGTTTTAAAAAGTGCTGCTTACAGCTAAGCATGATGCCTCATGTTTGTCATTGCTTATCAGTTTCCATTTTCCCCTCCCACACACACCAGTGAGATGTGTCTATACATTCATTCATTCATCCATTAATTCATTATCTTCCTCTTTATCCTATATTAGGGTCGCGGTGGAGTTCCCCATGCCCATCCAGGGGTGAACGTTTCAGGCGCTGGGCAGATACAACCAGGACAGGGTGCCAATCTATCACTGGGCTGTGTCTACACAATTTATTTAATTACATAAATATATTTTAAAATTCTGACAGAATTTAAATAAAGAACTTTGTTAGACCCTCCTTGAATAAATACGCTCTTGGAAATTGTGTTATATTTTTGTGCATTTTTGAAAAGCCATGCTTCTTGTTTGGCAAGCTTTATTATAATGAACAATTGCGGTCAACTTGCGGTACATAACGATATGATCTTTATATGAGCTTAAAAATACAAAATCATAAACACAGCCTCACTTGGTACATTTGTGAAAATGTGATGTAAACATGAATAGTGATGTAAATTGCAGTACCGTTTTTTGCAAGGTCACTTTACAGCAGGTCACTGGTTTTCCTTTCAGGTTGTGGGATCAGGGGTCCTTTCTGTGTGGAGTCTGCATATCCTTCGTGTTTCTGTGTGGGTATTTTCCAGGGTCTTCAGATTCCTCCCACTTCCAAAGTCCATGTAATTTTGAGATGCTAAGTTATCCTAGCCAATAAGATTGTATGGATCAGTTCCTCCCACAGTCCAAAGACATGGACCAAGTAAATCGAGATCTCCAAATTACCCCATATAGAGTGTGTTTGTGTTCGTGTCTGTGTGAGTGTGTGTGTGCCCAGTGATAGCTTGGTGCCCTGTCCTGGGTGTTTCTGCCTAGCGCCCGAAACATTCTCCCCTGGATGGGCATGGGGAACCCCCCGCGACCCTAATATAGGATAAAGTGGAAGATAAAAGATGGATGGATATTATTATATTATTATATGTGCTATGTTAAAAAACTAATTAAAAATCCTTTTTAAAACACATAGTTACATTTTAAAATACAGTACAGTGTAATACTGTTAGATTCCGCTCGTTCTTCCCCTGGAGATCGGCTACGCGGGAGGAATGCGTACGCCGCTTGCGCCTGATGAGCGTTTCCCGGGAATTGACTACGCGGGAAAGAATGCGTACACCGGTCCGTCGGGTAAAACACTCTCACGGAAACAACCTGCGCGGGAGTAATGCGCAGCGCCGCACCGTGTTTGAGCGCGGAAGGAGAGTTCAGAGACACCGGGCATAAAAACAAACGGATTTATTATTAAAAATGGTGTAGGGACACCAACAGAAAGGGGGAACAAATGAAAGGAACTAACACCTGGGTAATACCACAAACAAAGACGTGCACCGGGAAAATGGAAGACGGAAGACGGAAACTAAATACAAAAAACACCCAGTCACGTGCACAAAATAAACCAATCACCCAACGTAGACAATGAGTATCTTAAATGAGGGACAGGTGCCCCAGTGCCTGTGACATACCCCCACCCCAATGGTCGCGCAAAAGGGGGAAGCGACCATAAAGGAGAAAAAAAAAAAAAAAAAAGTTCTCTCGGAGAAAGGGGAGGGGGGTCCCTCTGGAGATGAGGCGTGATGGACACCCCCTGCTGACGAAGCGTGGAGCACGCCATCTCGTTGTGGGGTGCGGATCGGCGCTCTCTAGCTGCGAGGCGGGAAGAGCGCCCCTGGTGCTCGGACGGCCTCTGATGCTCGGAATTGGCGACGGGCGGCCCCCGGTGCCCGGGCTAGGCAGCGAGCGGTCCCTGGTGCTCGGACTCAGCAGCGGGCGGTCCCTTGTGCTCGGACTCGGCAGTGGGCGGTCCCTGGTGCTCGGACCGGTGTACGCATTCTTTCCCGCGTAGTCGATTCCCGGGAAACGCTCATCAGGCGCAAGCGGCGTACGCATTCCTCCCGCGTAGCCGATCTCCAGGAAAAGAACGAGCAGAATCTAACAGAAAGACGTGCCTGGGGGAGAGGGAATACGAGAAACTAAATACAAAAATCACCCAGTCACGTGCACAAAATAAACCAATCATCCAACCGAGACAATGAGTATCTTAAATGAGGGACAGGTGCCCCAGGCACCTGTGACAAATACAATATTGTGTTTAATTAAATGCCAAATCTACTTTTAGAATTACTTTTAGAAGAATTACTGACCATCAGAACTTTGTGTGCTACAAACATTTTTGGGGGTAAAATGATGTCTCTGAAATTATAAGGGTCAAGCATAAACCCAGCCGATCAAGATAAATGACACCATGAGACCAAAATCGGTAGTACAAACATGTTTTTTGAGTTGCTTTTAGTGAAGTTACAAGGAATTACACAAGCCTATAGCAGGGGTTAGTTCTAGAACAAAATGCCTGTGACAAGGGTATGTCAGTCTTCCCTTGCAGGGATATGAGTTATGGGGGCACACAGAAGACTTCCTATAAAAGCACAACATGATTGGTGATTACAAGACAAGTTTGTAGTGTCAAGCATATCCTAGCCAAGTGTAAAGCCGGCGAGTTGCTTGGCCTCACCCCTGCTGTTATTGCTATTATCTCTATTCCTTAATGGCCACTAAAGCAGAAAAATGGCTTTGAACTTTGGTCAGAAATATGCTCAACATGCTCATATGATCCCTTTTGTGTACTAAAGCTGGCCCATTTGACTGTGCTCTTATGGAGTTAAATGCTCAAATCCATGCCATTGCTTACACACATCTCTGTTTTACTTACTCACTCACGGCTTCCTCTCCTTCTATTTTATTCTCTCTGACAGGATTAGCTGCTCAGCAGTGTTAAAAATACATTAAGTGGACCTTCGCAGACCACTTATTATGCTCGATTATGCAGCTGGAATGGGAAAGGTAGTTCAGGTTTGTAGTTAAATATCTTCTCAGATGCCTTTTTCTTCTTTTTTCTTCTTCCAGACCCTCCTCCTTCTCCTCCTTCTTTTTAAGCAACTATCTTCAAAGAGTTAAAGGGTCAGCGACTGCGTCCCAAGCCCGAGATTGATTTCCATCTGCCCTGCTTTTGTACCTGTGAGTTTTCTAGGGGAAGATTGTTTGCATTATTAATCAGAAGGAAATCTATTTTCGTAGAAGAGTAAAGTGTTCTATCCAATAGTAGGCGGCTTTGTATTACAGTCCATGACTTTGGAATGAAATGTAATTGGGAGAGGACCATACATTTTATATAGTATATGACACCATATATTTTTAGGTACATATATGTCAATATTTCATATTTAATATTTTTAAGAGACGATGTGTTAACTCATCAAAATTCATGCATGTATGTAAATGCAGGAGTAGCCAATTGTTTAAGTAAGACGTTTATTATTTTATAATAATATATATAGGGTTAAATTTTTTCTTATTAAGCTTTTATACTGTTTTTATTTTATATATTTAATTTGATATAAACAATATAATATCAAGAGTTTCAATGATTTTAACCTTTGAAATAGCTGTTCCATTTTCTTAATTAGTAATACAAACATCTAGTGATTTGCCTGCCTAATGTTAAAACTGAAAAGCAGGGAAGTTATGAAAAACAGCCATGGTAAACTGTACATCTGTTCACCCAGCTTGATTGGTGGACATCATTCTGCAGTCCGTTCTGGGACGTCGACAGGTCAGGTTGAAGTACACTACATCACCAGCTCCTTTTTGCCAATCCCCCCAACTGCCATCGTCTTGTTTAGACAGCTGGTTGCAAAGGGGTGGAGAGTGGAGAGAACTTAAAACAAGTGGACAATTCAGACACGTTTTCCCAAACTTTGCAGGAAATCCTGCATGCGTGAGGGGTGTGTGAATGTGAGCTATAGAGGAGAAGTGAAAATGAGGTGTAGATTATAATATTTAAAGGAGAATAAAAACTGAAAATCACTAGTATGATTAAGACTTTGCACAAGCTATATTCATGATGTGGAATTGTTCTCTGTGTGAAGCATTTGGGACAGTATTATTTACTCTTCATTAATCTGGATTTTGTACAGTATTATGATATGGAATTATTTACTTTTTACACAGTGCATTTATTATTTTAATAAATGTGAGTCATCAAAAGCTATAATTAATTTATTATACATTAAAATTTAAGTATTACAGTCATTGCTGCTTTGCAGAAGCCCACAAGTGGTAGTTCACTCAACAATTTAAACACCTAAATGTATTTTTATACTGATTGTATGTAACGTTACTGTTACACATACTATTACAGCATAATAGGTAGTAATATAAGTTTATTTTAGTCATGCTTTAATATATAAAAGGCTATTCCTCTTCAACAAACTTGCAGGACATAATGATTCATAATGTAATTTTAAGCATCATTTGTACACATGGCTTCCACACTTCTCTAAACTTTTTGAAAACAAAGCAAGCTCCATTATTGTATAGTTGGGTAAGTAGGGTATGGAGAAAAGTCAGTGGTTTGCACAGAGCCCCAACTTTAACCCTATCACCATTGAGACAAAGATTGTAAGACTGAGCCTTTCATTCTAATGTGTAACCATACAAATGCTGTTTTAAATGAATGGGCAAAAATTCCTGGAGTCAGTCTTGTAAAGTGCTATTCCAAAAAACATAACCATTCTTATTTTATATTTGCCTTAGTCACGTCCTTTTACAAATTTATCTCTGTCATTCATTTTTTGAATGTTTAACTAAGCAACCAACTGCAGAGTGGACGAAGTGCTAAAACACACATAGAAAAAATATCACTATATAGACAAGACTATTGAATTTTAACACACCTCTTAATAACTGAATTCATGTGTATCAATCTATTGCCACATATTTGAAAATTAAACACCCCGCCATGCATTTTTGACAGCTGTGTGCTTCCATCATTCGCAGACCAGTTTGAAAGAATTACCCAAGGTTACAAAGCAAGCTCCATTATGGTATAGTTGGGTAAGTAGGGTATGGAGAAAAGTCAGTGGTTTGCACAGAGCCCCAACTTTAACCCCTTTCAGATGAGCAAGAACAAAGATTGTAAGACTGAGCCTTTCATTCTAATGTGTAACCATACAAATGCTGTTTTAAGTGAATGGGCAAAAATTCCTGGAGTCAGTCTTGTAAAGTGCTATTCCAAAAAAAGTCAAAGCTGTTATAGCTGGCATTTGAAATGCGTTGGAGGCTCCCGTACATATAATGTTTATGCATACCAATACCTCGCTTCATATCATGTTTAGAGTGTATTGTTACAATACCAGTCAACTTTTATACAAGTCATCACCTATTTTTGCAGATGATTTGTATGTCTGTATGATTTTTGTGTTGCAATTTCAGTATGTAAGTCAGCGGGACTTAAGTAGTTTTGCTTTCCTAGTTAGCTCCAGTTAGCTCTCTGAGAACAACAATGACAATTTAAAAACCAGCGAAATATTTTTTCAGACAATGGTTCATATGATCCATTTAAACTTCTGGAAGAATATGCAAATATGCTTTATTTGTTGGGATAGAAGTAATTAAAATGATTAACTAATAATTACTTTTTACCAGTTATAGCCAATAATATTGTAAAAATAATACTCTCATTTGATTTGAGCAGTGAAGAAAATAAATGTGGTTTCTAAAGAAGTCATCATTCTTCAGTGTTAAAGTCTCCACTATGTCATTTCACATGGAAATGATGAATTTTTTAGGGGATAAATGATTGATTTTATAAACTTCTAAATGAAACCTTTTTAAAGTTATCTAGTACCTGGTACATAGAGATAATTTAGGAAGTGGGCATGACAGTTCAAACTGTCACAGAGTGTAAATATGCAAAGTTACTTTTAAATTAAAGCCATCTCAAACTACATCTGGCCTGAAAATCTAGAATCTACCTATTCCCATATGATTAAAATTCACTAGTGGTCACCATTTAACACCTGTTCTGACTAATTTTAATTTGGGTGACATAACAGATTTCAAATCTTTTATCACTTCCCAAAATGCTTCCACATGCTACTTCTCCTCTTCGCTGACCTAGGCCAACCTTTTCTGAATGTATTAAAATTCAGTTGTGCCCAAAGAAGTTCAGACACTGATGTTTCATTGTAGTGATGTCTGGTAATTATTAAGCCAAATTATGGGTCCCCCTGCTTGTGACTCGACAAGGTAGACTCTATGTTAAGAGGATGGGTGAGGGGAAAGGGCGCAATGGGGCTTTTGGTTTTTTTAATTAGTTTTTTCTACTACTAAGGTGTCAGATCAGGGTTTCAACAAATCTCCACCATGGACACATGTGAACTGTTCTTTTTTTGTTTTTGTGTACAATCTGTAAAGTCAAGAAATTTAAATCAAAGTAAAACATCCAGTATTCAAAATACAGTAGTTTTTTCCCCAGATGCTCCTTAACCTGGATAAAAAAACATGTGTTGTTCTTTCTCTTTAAACTTTCTTGAAATAATTTTTTATTCAAAATGATTAGACAAAATATAGATGATAATAATATGACATCTAAATATCATTTCCTTTTAATTTTCTGCAAAATGTATATGCCCGTGTAGAGAATGTACTGAAAAAAATCCTAGAAAATACTGTGGCAATATACAGAGATGTAAAAACAGCATAAATGATAATAAATCTAACTAGTCCCAATTTTTCCATCATGTTCACTAGACTTAGAGTGCCAAAGGCGATAGAATTTCACCGCATTTAATTCATCAAGTCATGCCTTAATGGTCTTTAATTGTGCCCCAGGGCTTCCCCCCTCAATTAGCAAAGAAAAAAGTTTTGATGGCATCCATAACAGCCTCTAAGAAATCTTTATTGAACCTGATCAATGAGCTTTACTTGGTTGGCTTACTTTTTAGATATTCTTGTTTTGGAAAAAATGCCATCACAGCAAATACAGTAATGATTGTATGATTGTTTTATTAAAAATCTTACAAGGTGAAATACAAGGTATGAATATAAAAAAAAAAAAAAATATATATATATATATATATATATATATATATATATATATATATATATATATATATATATATATATATATATATATATATATATATATATATATATATATATATATATATCCCCCCCCCCCCCCCCCCCCCCCCCCCCCCCCCCCCCCCCCCCCCCCCCCCCCCCCCCCCCCCCCCCCCCCCCCCCCCCCCCCCCCCCCCCCCCCCCCCCAAATTTCTTAACATAAAGTAGGTCTCTTGAGAGATCAGGTTTTAAATTAGGGTCCCATCCAGGAACACTAGACTGGTTTCAGACAATTTCAGTTATAATACACACGAGTAGGGAGCAATACATACACTGGCATTCACATACTATTATTTAAAATATATAATCATAGGTAATTGGTAAAATATTTTAAAATGTTGAAAAAAAAAAACAAACTTGCAGAGCTCATAGACTTGTATTAGTTGATGTTTTGCTGAAGGTTTATGGCTGGAGTTGCAGGTGTAACGATTTAGATATTTGCAAGCTAACAGAATTAGAGAAATGCTAAAAGAATCGACTAATTCTCTAATGTGATATAAACAGCCTAATTATGAAAAGAATGCGTGAGTATTACAAAATATCCATCTAAACCTAATTAAAACTTGGAACTCCTACGTTTGTTGTTTACCAAATAGGTTTTTAACATATTTGCTCCGATTTGGGAAAAAAGCAGTTGTTTGAAACTGTACTGTAAGTGTTCTTAATTAAAGCCTGACTGTGAAAATGTGCACTAATCAGATATGCTTAATAACAAAGTCTACAAAATACTAATTAGAATTTCATTAAAAGGTACTGCCTTATCGTCAAAGGAAATCATAACCTTTAAAAATGCTTTATTTTTTAAAATGGTGCTTCAAAAGAATATAACAAAGCGTAAAAAATGGACTGTTTGATGCAGTATCTCTTTTGGATTTGGATTTGGATTTGAGCCAAATTAAGTCATTTAATCACGTCATTGTTTCAGACAAAATTAATGACCGATAACTAAATTTGATGGAAAATTTTCGTTAAAGAGCCACCCACAACCACTGGTTAGAAAAATATTTGCTATTATTCCTTTTAAAGTTGTCTGTTACATTACAACACTTAAACATGATGAGCCTAACCGAATTGTATTGTTGCTGGTGGATTTTTATTACTGTAATTAAAAGAGGTTTGGATACCAATCAAAAATGAAGTAATTAAAATAAAAGCATTACTCCAATAACAGCAACAAATAAAAAAAAACGTTATTTTCCAAAGAATTTTAATATAACAATTGTCAAGAAATAAGTCAAAAGCAATTGGTAAAAAAATAAAAAAACAAACTGGAGATGAGATCTGTTATAAGAGAACAATGCAAATGCCCACTGTGCAACAAATAAAGTGGGCTTAATAAAAAGTGCTCCTACTGCAACAAAACACCAGCCTGCTTTCATATTCATTAACAGCAGCTGTAACAAGGCAGCAAGTGGTTGTTTGGGTCAGCGGGGGTGGATCAACACATGCAGCACATCAACCGTCCACTACAATTCAAGGTCCCCATTAAGTTAATTACTACTATCTCACACAGCAAGGCACACTGGGAAAGCAGCCATTTGATGTGCCCCGTGGGCATTTTAAACATTGCCTCAGAATTGCTGATCACTTTTATTTCCTGTTAAGAATTATATGAATGAGTGCTGGACTGGACAAATGTATTGTTGTTCAGATAAATACTGGCATGATAAAAATGAATGAGCATATACTTCTGTATTGTAATAACACTATTATGTTATTAAAGGTGTACATTTTGATAGTAATTAAAAGCCAAAATTTTAAATATGTTACATGGCCAGATCAACGCTACTTTTTATCTTTTTTGATAACATTTGGGAAGGTTGGTTTGGAAGCTTAATAGTTTTTTATCAATCTGAAGATTGTCGGTTCAAATGCGATGTCCACTGATACTACCAATGTGGGTTTTAAAGCAAGATCAATAACCCTCATTGCTCCAGGGTTGCTGTTACCTGACCCCAACTTCAAGTCATGTTGGATGAAAAGTGTCTGCTAAACGACCAAATGCAAATGTAATGCAATGGTTTAACAATGTTACAAAGGGTCTTTATGTGATTTCTTCAGAGTTTACACTTGTGTTGACACCTCATTATCAAACCTATTCAATTCCAAAAGCTAAGATATTGCACACCCCACATTCTGATTACAAATGAATGGCAACTTCTCTGAAATGTCTTTTCTGCGAGATTTTACAGTGCCCATGTGACAAGCAAACATTTTGAGTTTATTTTATTAAACACAATAGATCCTCTTTTATTTTGTACTTGTATTGGCTGGAAGTGGCACAGTCATACTGGAATAAGGTTAAACTTATTGCCACAAAATGTAAGCATTCACTCTTAAAACCTATTCTATTTTGCAATGTGAACCATACCAACATAAATATTTGGCACTCTAAGCCAAACCTGAAAACCTGGACAGACTCAGTGAACAAGTGGATGAATTTGCATTGCGAATTAAAGTTTTACCAGATGTGAGTTAACAAGCTACAAAGCCTGCCAATGTAAAACCTCAGAGCTCTTGTTTATTCAACAATATTTAATTTAACTCTCACACCTACAATTGGCCTTATCAGAGCTTTTTATCCAAGTAGACAGCTGAACCTCATATAATACCAGATGTATCAGTTTTAGAAGGGGAAGATTACAGAATCTAAATAAACACACAAACGAGTCAGCAATACTCTGGTTGCCTGTGCCTTATCAAAAATACTGTAATGACTCTCTGACTTGTTTCTCTGAAGAACCACTTTCCTAATGATACCACAAAGCAAACCACAGGCGAGAAAGAGGGAGTAAAAGAAAGAGGAAGGCAGGTAGCAGGGAGAAAAAGAAGCGGGAAACCAAGGTGAGAGAGAGGGAAAAAACATTAATTATTAGCCCCAGTGGGATCTTTTATATTCCGCCTAGCTTGGACAACACCAATTAATATAGCAATTATTATCTGGGCCTGTAGCGAGAGGGTTAGCATTGCATAAAGAGGGGGAGGATCTAGATTACCCATCTCTCCACTAACCTATTATTACTCACTGTAGAAACAGAAAGATTCTCACATGGAAGGTAATTATTTACTGCACTGATTTCTGCTAACACAATCTGTAATACGCAGTTTGACTATATTAGGGTTCTGCTTTTTTATCATTGAGAATAAGACAGAGGTCAAATATATTTTCTGAAATATATATGTTCAGCACTCATTACTATTATATTTCTTTTTTATATACACTTACTTTACATCTGCATACCGTGTCTTTACCTCAATTAGTGTGGTAACACTGTTTATAAAGCTAGTTTGTCAGCTGTGTAACTTTTTTAATCTTCTGTTATTTCATTTTAGGCTTCACCATGGCATTTGCAGGACATTACTTAAATGATTGTATTTCTTGTTATTCACTCCAACAGGTTATGTGTGTGTGCATTTTTGTTGCCAATAGTATTGTTTGTTTTTTTGCTCTTCTATTAAATCCCAGCAGTGTTCGGAGCACTAAGTGTTTAGATCATGGAGTAGATTCTTATTTCAGCAAATAATAATAATAATTATTATAATTAGTTGGACAATATTGTTTAACACTTAACTAATCATATCACAATCTTTTAGTAACATTTTATTTTGTTCTCTTCCTTAATTGATTATATGAAAATCATTCATTCATTCAGTTATTCATTATCTTCCAGTTAATCCTCTACCAGGGTCGCGAGGGGGTTCCAAATGCCAATGTTTTGGCACTAAGCAGATACACCCAGGACAGGGCGCCAGTCTATACACACTCACTCATACACACACATACACTATATAGGGGTAATTTAGAGTAGCCAATTTACCTTGAATCCATTTTTTTGGACTGTGGGAGGAAACCAGAGAACCCATAGTAAACCCACGCAGACATGGGGAGAACATGGAAATTCCACCAAGATTGGGATTTGAATATTGAATCCCCAACGCTAAAAGGCAAATGTGCTAACGACTAAGCAACCACGCCGCACTGAAGGACACTCAATATTTATTTATTTAATTTATTAATGTTACACGTGACCCCTACCCTATTTACCCCACAATACCCTATTTCAGGTGGAACACTACACTAACTACAAAGCCAGCACACTTATATTACCCTCCTGCGTGTTGTCACAGGTGCCTGGGGCACCTGTCCCTCATTTAAGATACTCATTGTCTCCGTTGGGTGATAGGTTTATTTTGTGCACGTGATTGGGTGTTTTTTGTATTTAGTTTCCGTCTTCCATTTTCCCGGTGCATGTCTTTGTTTATGGTTTACCCAGGTGTTAGTTCGTTTCATTTGTTCCCTCTTTCTGTTGGTGTCCCTACACCATTTTTAATAATAAATCTCTTTTTGTTTTTATCCCGGTGTCTCAAACTCTCCTTCCATGCTCAACCACGGTGCGGCGCTGCGCATTACTCCCGCGCAGGTTGTATCCGTGGGAGTGTTTTACCCGACGAACCGGTGTAGGCATTTTTCCCCGCGTAGCTGGTTCCCAGGAAACGCTCACCAGGCGCAAGCAGCGTACGCATTCCCTCCCGCGTAGCCGATCTCCCGGGGAAGAACAAGCGACTTCTAACAATTAATTGTATACAAAGCTTTTTTGATGACCAAGGTTATTAATAATTAATAATTGTTTAATTCAGCAGCTGGTGGATAACTAATGTACCAACTTGTAACAGCAGTTTGGGAAAGGCCCCTTTCAGTTTCAGCTTGACTGTTCACCAGTGCACAAAGCATGGGCAATTAAGGCATAGTTGGGTGAATGCCTCAGAGACCTGCTCTCAACTCCACTGAGCTCCTTTTTGAATGAAGTAGAACTGAAATTGTGAGCAAGAAGTGTTCTTACTCTACATCAGTGATCAAAATTACAAATACCTTTATAGATAAATGCGCAAAATGTTTTCACAGAAATAGTCCAAAATATATATATAAAAAAAAACCCTCCCTAATAACTAAAAAGCTGTTTCAGTTCAGAACAGAATGCTCCTCTAAGTATAATGTGCACATGGTCTATACTTTTGTCAATATAAGGTAAACAACATAAAGCAATGCATTTTTAGAAAATTAGGACAGAGGGTGTCGACCTTACAAGACTTTTCACTACTGCAAAATATCAGTTCCTCTTAAGTTTCAGTCAAGTTCCATGGAACTGCTAAGATTTCTTGAATCTAGACATTCTCAGAATGTAGACAATGAACTGCAGCTCTGTGTACAAATAAAGAAATCTTAAACTGTACTAAAATACATTTAGCCAGAGGAGTAAAACTAAGTCATCCTCCTTTTTGGGTCTCAAAGAGTAACCTGGCAGTAGCATTTTGCATTAAATGTAGCTGAGTTCTTATTTGTACAAAAGTTTAAATTATCCTCAAGGTCCTAAGGTGCAAGAAATTGTTTCATTTATGCAAGTGTTATGTTAAAATAAAGCATCTTTAAGATCATTTTTAAATGAATTAATACAGCTTATTTTCCTGTTAAATTGAAGGTCATGATGAAATGAAATAAAATGCTTAACCTGCTGTTTAAATTATTTAATATTGTAGTAAACTGATATTTATAAACTGAAAAGCATGAGCTCTGTCTTATACTCATTTAACTGGAGTTTACTTTCATCAGAGTGTTTGTTTCGCTCATGACTGAGATTTATTATTTATTGGGACAGTGAATAACCACTGACTATTCCATTATTGACTTTATTATATTTATTATTATTTTTTACAGTGGGTCATTGTTTAAATAAAGGAATGTCACTAACAACCAGGATTTGTTTAATGATGACATCCAGTTTTTTAAATATTTTGGTAAAACCGTTATTGTTTGGGTGCGGCACGGTGGCTTAGTATTTATCACGTTCGCCTCTCAGTGCTAGGGATTCCCGGTTCAAATCCCAATCTGGGTGAAGGTTTCATGTTCTCCCCGTGTCCACGTGGGTTTCCTCCGGGTTCCCCAGTTTCCTCCCACAGTCCAAAAACATTGATCAAGTTAAATTGAATGCTCCAAATTTCCCCATATAGAGTGTGTTTGTGTGTGTGTCTGTCTGCCTGAGTGAGTGTGCCCAGCGATAGATTGGCCCCCTGTCGTGGGTGTATCTGCCCAGCACCCTGAACGATCTTCCCTGGATGGGCATTTGAACCCCCCGCAGCCCCAGAAGAGGATTAAGCAGAAGATAATGGATGGATGGATGGATGGTTATTGTTTGATCTCAATTAATTTACTGGTCATGAACAAAATACAGTTCTTTTGAAAATTTAGAAGCGTAGACTTAATAGACTGTTATTCGATCTTTTGGTAATGGTTAAGATTTGTTCAGTAACAGTAATGTGTTTTCATCACAATACTAATTTAGTTTTGAATCATTCAGAACAATCAGGTTATATCATATTCAGTTAGCTTAACAAACATTCGATTCATAATTTTTTTTTTCATTTTGGCCATGTATATAAACTATGGTTACATATTAACCTTATATTTAACATTATAAATAAACATATTACAATTATAAATTATTTAACATAATAATTTTTTTTAAATCAGGCGGCACGGTGGCTTAGTGATTAGCACGTTCGCCTCTCAGCGCTAGGGATTCCCGGTTCGAATCCCAATCTGGGTGGAGTTTCCATGTTCTCCCTGTGTCTGCGTGGGTTTCCTCTGGTTCTCTAGTTTCCTCCCACAGTCCAAAAACATGGAACAAGTCAATTGAGTTCTCCAAATTGCCCCATATAGAGTGTGTATGCGTGCATGTCTGTGTGAGTGAGTGTGTGCCCAGCGATAGATTGGCGCCCTGTCCTGGGTGTATCTGCCCAGCGCCCGAAAAGTTCTTTCCTGGATGGGCATGGCGAACCCCACCGCGACCCTAATATAGGATAAAGCGGAAGATAATGAATGAATGAATGAATCTTTAAATCATTATATTTGTGCACTGTCACTGTTATATTTGTGCACTATTAGTTTATCTATCTATGTGTTATAAATTGCATTTACATAAACTCACCATTACATGTAATGACCAACAAACATTCATACAGAATGTGCAACATCATATGTCTACATGCTTTAGGCTGAACTGTATGTATGATTAAGCATTGATAACATGTCAGTGGTCACATCCTGGTCACATTTTATTCCTACATTACTTTTTACAGAAAATATGGATATATGTTTCTTTTTAAAGTTGATTCCATTTTTTTATCACAGACTGATATGTACAATGTTACTAGGTGGTTTCAGCTCTCAGTGATGCAAGGATGTAAATGATGAAACGAAGGAAAGCATGGGTAAGTCAAAAACATGTAAATATATTCTGCCTATCAGCATTATGCAAGTATCAATATACCATTCATCAAGGTGCATAACAATGAGCAAAAAAGACTGAGTGCAATTATAAGCACCTATCCGTTAGCCTGTACAGACTGTATTTAAAGATGTACCTTTTATTACAGTTTTCCATTAATACGTGTCCTATTCCATCTAGAGAATAATCAGCTGTAGGCTCACAATCCACAGCTCTTTATTGCTATTTTTAAATCCTCTGTCCTAGTCTCAGTGCTGTGGGTGAATCTTTTAGCCCTGTGCTCCTCTTTCACTGAGCCACTGTAAAATCATATCTGACAGCCAATGAAAACCCAGAGGATGCTTGCATGTTATCTTGACACGGCCATGGTAAGCTGGCACTACTGATGCTAAACGGCCGTCGTAAGCCTTTTAAGAACCATGCTGCCTAATGTGCACTCTAAAAAAGCATTTAGGTTTGTTCCATGTTCACCTTGTGCTTATCGTTTACAATAGCAAAATATCATACATGTCTACACTTACCATATTGATGTAAAGTTCCTTAATACATATATTTTGTAAACTGTACTTAGCTAATTATATAATTGTTGGGAACTGGCTTTAACTAGTTTTAGTGGGAGACAATGATCCTATAAAGAATCGAAGAATTGAATTGATGGTACACTAAAAAAAACTGCTTTACATTATTTTAGCAGCAAACATTTAAATGCAATTTAAGATTAATTGCATTCTTTTCTTAAAAAATAGATTGTTTTATTTTATTTTTTGATCTGCCTTTCTGTGACAGCTTCATTTATTTACAGGGGTGTTGTGTTGCACCCGGCGCACTGTTACACAAAGGTGGAGAAGAGCTCTGAGATGCAGGCACTGTCATTGTCACCAACAGGTGTAGAATAACATCTCTTGAGCAGCTTGTAATTAGAGTGGCAGGTATGTAATGAGGGTGCAAGATTCCTCTGTTGTGCTATTGGTGCCAAGCTGAATGCGTTAGGAGATGGTCATCGCTGGGTAACCCACAAGCACTAGACTGGCACCAAAATCCCAGACATTGCACTTGGTCTGAACTGACCTTTAGCTAACCCATGGCTTCATGCACACCATTGTTAAAATGTAAAAATAAAATAAAAAGCACAAGTGTATGTTATTCCTGTATTGATTGATCCAAAAACATGTATTGATTGATCTATTGCATTACATCATGGTACACTCTATTTTACTTTAAAGTTTTTACTTTAAACACTGATAAAAACAGAGTTCATATGGTGAATAGTTTGTTCTTGCTAGTTGTTGCTACAAAAAGCAATCCAAGCCTAAAAGCTTCATTTAAAAGTGAGCCATTTTAATTTGTAGGATATCTTATTAAAGTTGAACATTCCGAAAAATCCTCCTGTTACAGCTTATGCTTGTAGACTGTATCTGCTTTTTTGCTTAACTTTTTGCACTCTTGGCAAAATGAAAAACTTCTGTCACAGTGAGATGGAAATTTATATCATTTTGTCAGGCATGAGCCAGAAACGATCTTACCCGACTCTAATGCGATAGGTTGGGTGCCAGAGATAGAGTAGAAAGAAGGGAGGGGAAAAATACAAATCCTGTACTTTGCCCACCAGAAAAGTCCCGAAAGCCAAGATTCTCCACTTTCTCTGGTGGGAAAAAGGCAACAACCTGACCTGCCAATGTGGAAATAATGGTGGCTTCCTGTCCCTATTTGTAATATTCAGTCATTGGGCTATTTCACTTTTTTTAGGAAAAACATGCAACCCTCCTCAAAATGGCAAGTAATCTGTCAAACAAGCTGCCAATTCTGGCCGGAATACAGATTAAGGAGCTGAACTAAAGACTCTTCAGTCCTCAGACCCATCTACTTCCTCAACTGTGGAGCATTCCCAATTGCTCCGTAATAATAGAAATACAAAACGCCTTGACATGAACAAAACCCTGACATTAGGTGTAGCTGATATCTTCATATCATCTTACACATAATAAGGCTTCAAACCAATGCTGTATATTTTAAAGGCTAAAACAGCATCTTTCTTGCACAAAAAGTGTAGGAATTATTGGTAAAACCACATTATTCATTCATTCATTCATTATCTCCCGCTTATCCTCTATTAGGGTCGCGGTGGGGTTCCCCATGCCCATCCAGGGGAGAACGTCTCGGGCGCTGGGCAGATAGACCCAGGACAGGGCGCCAATCCATCGCTGGGCACACACTCACTCACACAGACACACTCTAAATTGGGCAATTTTGAGCATTCAATTAACTTGATCCATGTTTTTTGGACTGTGGGAGGAAACCGGAGAACCCGGAGG
>JAFMOD010000378.1:1078999-1102970 GCA_019802435.1 Corydoras maculifer
GTGTGTGTGTTTGTGTGTGTGTGTGTGTGTGTGTGTGTGTGTGTGTGTGTGTGTGTGATTATATGAGGGAGTGTATTGCGCTGGATTGGCACCCTGTCCAAGGTGTCTTCGCCCAGCAGCACACAAAATGTTTTCCCCTGGATGGTAAAACAATTTATTACAGTTTTCACTTTTTTTATCTGATTCCTATTTCCAATTAACTTACTGGCTGATGTTTTATGCCATTGATTCAATGTATTCCTAAAATCTTCCCTCATCACAATGATTTTGTTTCAACAATACAGAGGACATTTTATACATTTCCCAAATATATGATCTTTGTCTTAAACTGTAACCTGTTTTATGGTTTCTTTCATTCTAAGCTGCTTTTCAGTCTATGCCAACAGAAGACATGTTTACTGATAACCAGCACCTTTACATGTTTAATACAGAAATTGTACCAGACAGAATCTGTATCCTTTGCTGAATACTATAATGGCTGTGTGATCCTAAAAATATAAACAACATTGTGTGGACTAAATTTCCAGTTATTTAACAGTTCCAAAAAATTAGTTTATGTTATCATCTGGCCCAGTTAAATTAAAAAGGTGAATTATAGGTCAAATACGCTTTGTAAACATTTGTTGTAACAATTTCTGGTGTGACATATCCCAAACAAATTGGTAAAAAAATTAGTTGGCATTGAGTATGTGGAGTTAATATAGGTTAATGATGAGTTTTGATAAAATTAATAGAATTTACTCCTACTGGACTGGAAGTGTATCATATTGGCATGTTTCTACATTCATTTATCATTTTATCAGTTTTTTTTATTTACTGCATAGATGTAATTTGTAGTTCAACAATTACAGATTTTAGTCTCTCTGTTTTTAACAAACGTTATTACTTGATTTTTCGGTGAATGGTATTTTTGCTGGCACTGCAATGACGTTGATGTGGTGTCATTAGAGTGTGTTGTACTAGTATAAGTGTGTTACACGTAGAAGTAGAATTTTTGGTCAAGGAATGTTTGAACTTTGACTTTGCTGGACTGAGAATAATTTATCAACTAGAAATATAAGGCCACCTGCAATTTAAAAACAACTGCCTGTGAACACTGATAAAGGATAAATGGATGATTAACACTAACTGTTCAGCAATGAATGAGCTTCTGGCTTGTGTCTGACAGAGTGTACAGTGAGTGAACATAGTGTTCAAAAACATACTGCTTTGTCTGATTAAAAAGTAACAACACAGCACACCCTAACATACCCCCACCATGTCAGTGTCACTGCCATGCTAAGGCCAAATAATTTCTACACTCTTGTGATCCTGATTATTATAGACAAATGTAAAGGGCACCAACAAACATTTAGAAAAAGAAATTACTACTGTATGCAATTGTAAAACTACAAAGTGCATTTGTAAGGTAAGTTAAACTGTTAACAGTGAATGTACAATCCACCTAATAAAGTAATTGGTAAGAGTAAATATAAAAAGTACACTAATAGGTTTTGCTATTAAAATGCTAGTTACTGTTTACCTCGGCTGTGTACATTCACTTTTATTAGCTGCTGACCTTGGTAACCTTTCTTCACTCGACCTCTCTGTAACTTCACCTCCCACACTGATAAAGAAATCTCTCTTTCTCTCCAAAGTAAGGTGCAGCCATATCTCTGTCACTGTTCACCTCCCTCATTGCTTGCACCTGCTAAAACATGCACGGCATTTGCACGACAGGGCAACACATTTGCTTTTCATTTAACCTGCCCAAGCTGGACCTTTGAAGTGCATAATGGCAGAGCTGCAAAGGTTTTTCTTCTTCACTCCCTCCCAAAGCCCCCTTAATCATTTACCTCATCCAGGCACATTCTCCAAGCTAACCTATGAAGCGGAAAGCAAACTTGGCTTTTTTGTTGTACCCCTTCCTCTCATGCCATGTAAAGAGAGAATGACAGCAAGAAAACTAAAGTAGTCTAATTCCGATATATTTATTATGTTAGCCTATATACACACACTTACAGGCCACATTATTGACAACATTTGTACAGTTGCTAAATCATATTATCAAACAACAATTTAGACAAAATAAATCATTTGTTTCTTGCCTGACAATGAATATATATACAAACAAAACACGATCATCAATTCTACAAGTTTCAAATATTTAGTGTCATAAGGTATTTTGATAACAATCAGTCTAATATTTCTTCTCACTAGTAAATCATTCATTCATTGATTATCTCCCGCTTTATCCTCTATTAGGGTCGCAGAAGGGTTCCCCATGCCTATCCAGGGGAGTACGTCTCGGGCGCTGGGCAGATAGACCCAGGAAAGGGCGCCAATCCATCGCTGGGCACACACTCACTCACACAGACACACTCTATATGGGGCAGTTTGGAGAACTCAATTGACTTGATCCATGTTTTTGGACTGTGGGAGGAAACCGGAGAACCCGGAGTAAACCCACGCAGACACCGGGAGAACATGGAAACTCCACCCAGATGGGATTCGAACCTGGAATCCCTAGTGCTGAGAGGCGAACGTGCTAACCACTAAGCCACCGTGCCGCCACCAGTAAATCAATCATTTTAATTACCTACCCAAATTTCTTCGGGTGCCATGGAGTTTAGCGCCTCTACTTTACAGCAAGTAGCAAGTAAATTTCAGGTTAGGCTGAACAAGGTCTTTACTGTCCGCAGGCATGTCCTCCTCATGCCTGTGTGATTTACTTCTGACACACCTGTTTTCTCCAACATGCTAAAAACATAGGTAAATTTGTTACTGATTTAATACTAAATTGTTCCAATACAAAACCTTTTCTAGAAAAAAATTCTAACAATGCAAATTTATTATTTCATGTGAATAATCTGTGACAGAACCACAAAAGACAAATCAAAGTTTAAATGGTTTATTTAATGCTATATTATCAACCAATACATTACGTTTAATCCTTTATCCTATACTAGGGTCGCTGGGTTCCTCATGCCCATCCAGGGGAGAATGTTTCGGGCACTGGGCAAGACAGGGTGCCAATCTATCACTGGGCACATACACTCAAACAGACAGACTCTATATGGGCAATTTGGAGAATTCAATTGACCTTGGGCCATGTCTTTGGACTGTGGCAGGAAACCGGATAACCCAGGGAAACCCCCGCGGACACAGGGAGAACAAGGAAACTCCACCCAGATCGGGATTCGAACTGGGAATCCTTAGCGCTGAGAGGCGAACGTGCTAACCACTAAGTCACCGTGCCGCCCTATAGTATATTATAATATAGCATATTATATTTATTGTATATGTGACCCCTACAAATAGAAACATACAGCAGGCCCTTACTACTGCACAAGTGAAACATTGTATACATCAGAGACAGTGTGCACACGATAAAATAAATAAAATAAACAAAAACAAAAGGGTGCTTACCTATCCGTTTATAACACTGCTGCGCCAATGGTGCCAACACTGGGGGAAGCCCTGTGCACCTATGGAAGTGCCTGTGGAAGCAAGAGTTGCATTATTCACACCAATGGGCAATTAGCACAGATTGTCTTACCGCTTACTGCTCCTGGTCCGCTTCTTCTAGCAGGTCCAACAGGACTGACTGATGCACATACCCATCTCCTACTCCTGCCTCATGTACAGCAAGGGACACAGTCTGACAAGCAGTTTGAATACCCTCACAAACAACTTAGAATAAAATATTGTAGCTTTGTACAGTGAAAATTTACGTGTTTGGAGGAGGACTGTATTGATGAGCTAAAGTATTCACACTCTGTTTGAACGACTCTTTAACTAGCAATATTTTAGGACTAATTATTGGCTTCAGATGCACCTGTAGGTGATGCAAAACACAAGTGCATTTGAGTCATGGTTCTTATAAATATAAATAAACACCATCCTTATCTGGTATATGTTTGGAAACCCTTTCTTTGTTTGCTTCATTACTGCTATGCAGAAGCTTCATAACATCTGGTCCATGTAGGGCTGACATTTGGCACTGCTACCTATATGTGAGCCATAAGTGGCCCACAAATATAAATGCTCATATGGCCAATATGGCTAGTCAAGCACACATGATATTTTGCCCCTTTTTCACAGTTATAGTGACATTTCAGTGGGTCCTATTTTGCTTGTTGTTTAGCAGCTTTCCTAGTGAGTGCTGAAAGCTGTAAGGAGTTTTTTTTCCAGCAATTTGCTAAGTACGATGTTCTGGTTTCTGTTCATCTGTTCTGGTTCTTCTTAACCATCCAGGACTTTTCTACATCATTTCTATGGTAGGTCTGCTTTACAGTGGATGTCCCCACACATATGCATGGGTGGTAAACACTTTTATTTTCATAATATTTCAAAGTTTCTCTGCCCTATTCAGTGTCCATACGTAACCATCCAAGTCTGTAGGAAAATATGATTGCTTTGTGAGCACTGGTAAATCTATTTGTGTTGTGAGCACTAGTAAATCTGTTCTGAGGATACTTATAAACATGTCTGTGCCAAGGATCTGTGCCTAAATTTGTATGAACCTAGAGCACCTTTAAATTGGTTATTCACAGTGAAATCCTGTATTAGGTTAGCACTGAAACAACCATGGAATCAAATTGTTTTGAGACACTTTCAGCATTTGTTTGCACCGAAAGTACTTTTAAACCCACTTGCATCATGTGTTTCTCCAAGTTTTTGTTTCCTTGTGGAGTTTCTGTGCACTAAATAAGTCTGCCCTTGTCTGTGAAATGAATCAGTCTCTCTCCGTTTGTACATTTAATGAGTCTGTTTTATTCTGTGCAGTAGGTAAGTCTGCCTGTGTCCATTTAATAAAGTTGCAATGGTTTGCACATACCCTTGCTAAATGAAATTTCAATTCTAGATCTCTGTTTGAAAGTGCTGTTGCTTTGTATTGGTTGCTTATGACAGAAGAACAGGACTTTGTCCTACAGTTTTGTGTGGATGGCTGAACCAGTCCATGCATTGGAATGTGCTTCAGAGCTTGACTGTAATCAAAAAGATCCCACCAGGTCTGTAACAAATAGCTCTGCAACTAAGAAGCCCAATTGTCACTGTGCAAACCACCAGGAACCCCAGTGTGCTTATGCTTATTATTTTATTAAGTTTATAGTTTATTCTCTTGTTACATAACCATTCCAATAGTTGGTGTGGTCAGTGTTGCATGGCCATGTTTTTTTAACAGGGATTTGTACACAAACTTACACAAATTTAAGCTTAAGTTTATATTTTTTACACATTGAAAACATGATAGTAAGTAAATTAAACATACCAAACTTGTGTTTGTCTACATTGCAATGGACTGTGTGTACTGCCTGAGACTTAGGTGTTTCTCTGGTTTTTGCCCAGTGAGCAGTCCATTGCATTGATCCATTAGATCCAGCAGACATTGCAAACATAATTTAGGTTAGTAAATAAATTAGTGAATGAATAAACACTTAGAGTCATATATTTTAGCATTGTGGATGCTTCATTTTGTCTTGATTAGAGAGATAACACTGGATCCACTGGATGTCTGATAAGCTATTGATCAGACTAAGTTAATTATCTAAGCAATCATATCTTATGGCATTCATTAGCATGGCTTTTACATAGGAGCAGCTGTGCCAAATTTCTACAGATATTCAAAGATGGCTTATAAAGCCAAGCTTGGAGACATGCCAACCATGAACATAGCAGCTAAATGATCTGTACTAAGGATAGCATATGTTTTCTAAATATCATTAGAGCTCACAAAGCTGCGTGCGTGCTAAAGGATACACCTAACAACATCTTATGTGCTGTATTGTGACCTTTTTTAATTTTTTCATGTGTGTTATAAAAAAAGGTAAAAAAAATTGGTTGATTGCTGCTGATGTGTTAATTTAGCACAAACATTTTTTTCTCCATATTTAAAATATATTCTCAGATATTCTCATGTATGTAAGACAAAATAATGCAATAAAATGTTTTCCTGAATTAAATATAATAATACAAAATATTTGTTGTGTGATACACAACCTGCATGAGGTGCAATTCATAGTTTAGAGGCACTACACACATTATTGGTGTAACTTTATTTAATACTGCATGTACAAAGAAAATGTAAAATAAATGCCAATTTTAAAAGTTTTTGGTTATTAAATAATTGTTTGGATGCATTATTATTCATACACTGAGTTAGTACTCAGTATACCACCTTAGTCATTACAATAAAATTACTCGTTTAACGCAGATAGTTGACTGAGCAAGACAAAATAAAACCATTTTTGATAGCACAGCTGCAATCTAATGCTGTTTGTAAATAAGAGGCAAAGCCAAAAAAGCAGATGTAATGACGGACCTGTGGCTAGTATATGGTGTCTTACTTTGTGTCTGTGCATTAAAAAAATGCTCTAAAGAGCTGGAATGAGAGAGAGTTTAAGTGGCAACATAAGAGTTAGCGACACACTGAGAAACTATTTTATTACTAATCTCATGGTCTGTTGTTTAAGTTTTATAAATAAAAATTGTAGTTTCTTTCTTGCACATACTTGAGTTCTAATTTTGTTTGGGCATTTTATATTTGTGCCAAAAGAGGCACCAAAAAACACCATAGAAGTCAGAGAAAAAGTTGCTGGTTGTGTTTGTAAAAAAAATTTAAAAAAAAATCAAATCTTTGAAAAAATTCAAAGACTGGTCAGAACTGAGAAAGCGATAAATGCTGTAAATTACAAGGATTTCTTAAGCAAAACCTGTTTTGGTCTGTCAGTGATTTGAGACTGGGCTGGGGGTTTTACCTTCTAGCAGGACAATGACTATGAGCATACTGCCAAAGAAACCATTAATTGGTTTAAGAGAAAACAGAAACTGAGCCTGGTTTCCCACAAGAACCAGGAAGTTGTTCTTTGCTACTGTCATTTTCGCCTGCTTTGGGTTCAGGTTTTAAAAAACTGTAAACTGCTTTTAATGCTACACTGTTAAAATCACTGTAAAAATAAATTAACTTGAATTTTACAAGAGAGTGAGCAAATTTTGAGCAATTGGTATTTTAATTTAAACACCCAAATAATAAAAGCATGGGCTAAAATAACCCAATTTCTAATTGACAAGAAGGTAGAAAGCAAATAAAATCAAATATTAAGTGTTTTTTTGTAAGTATTTGTCAGCATTGGTTAATGTATAAACTTTCAAGGCAAAGCCCTCTTCACCAATTCAATAGAACAGTAATACTTATACGATAAGGTTCTATAAGGTTCCAACTGTGTGGCATTACATCAGTGGCAGACTTTATTGAGATCTACATATTGTTAAATCATGTCCTCCTAAATTTAATCTAACGATATGGAGTAAATTGTTTAAAGGGATAGCTTTAGGCAGTGTTCAAAGCAATGTGTAAACCATGAGAGAAGCTATGTCTGATTAACTAAAGTAGCTCAGAACTGAATTTGTGGTTTGGTGAGTGAAGACAGACAGCCAAGCATCCAGTTTATATTGCACAATGTTTGTGCAATATAAACATTGTATATATTATATATAAACAGTTCAATGTTTTCTTCCTGAGATAAGCATAATTTTTTTTCTGACCACAGCTTGAAAATGATTGGCATATAGTGAAAGAACTAACAGATTTGTACACAGTGATCTTGTGGAAAAGGGACTCATCACATGTATCTGTTCCTATAAGCATGAGTTTCAGTGATTAACCTAACATACACAAAGGTTAATTGGCCTAATAGATTTGAACAATTTTACTTAACTTGCAATTCTGTTTCACCCATTGCTTTGGCCTAAAGCTAGTGGCGTAGTAGCTCAGTGGTTAGGGTGCAATCAAGCTAAAGGTTGTGGGTTCAAATCCCAAATCCACTGAAGTTATCAATGTAGGTACTTGAACAAGACCCTTAAACCTCATTACTCTAGAGATGCTGTGGTCAACCTTGTGCTGGCTTTGTAGGTCACTTTGGAAAAAATACATTCGCTAAATGACCAAATTTAAATGTGAAAAGTTTATTTTTATTTAATTCTTCCATTTTGAGAGAAAATCAAGACCAAACAATGTAACTAATGTAAATATTATAAACAGTAACACTAGTCACCACACCACTAGTCCTGGTGTTTTAGTGAAGATTTTATTTGGTATAGAAAATATAACCTTTAATATTATAACTGGAATCTGACACTGAAACTATAAACATGGTTAACCTTTGACAAAAGAAATGGGACCTTTCGTTTTCTTGTTGTATTAAACCTGTGACGTATATATGTGAGGTCTTACTAAAATTGTATTCCTTCAAATTAAAACTGCAGCCTGAAGTACTAGATTTGCAATACTGAGTTTACAGGTTGTTTAAGGCAGTAGGCCTGCATGCTCAATTTGACATAATCATTGCACAAGTGGACCACCTCCTAATGTTAGGCATCTCACAGAACATAGCTACTCACCCTTTCCTTCTATGCGCACACTCTTCCCTGTGGTTTAAGATGAATACTGTGTTAGTGCAGAAGACCCCTGAGGGCATGAGAACAGGAGGAAATCACTGGAGTGCTTCCCCTTGTAGAAGCTATCCCCTGCTGCTATTTATTTACCCCTGCTATGGAGCTTGCTTTCTCTCTCACATACAGTGTTCCACACAGCATTATGTTGACCATAACTAAAGAACCTGTTAATAGGGCCTTATCTATAAATCCTAAATAATACAGAGTAGGAGGGCAGGACAAAAGTTAAATCTAAAAGCTATGCAATGCCTTTAAATAAAATAAATCACACCTGGCTGGCTGCTGGAAACTGGCACAGTGCTCCTTATATCACACTCAAATTACTCCATTTGTTCCTGAAGATATTTTAATCCATCTTGACCTCAAACTTCCCATGAACCAGCGGTGCAACAAAAGGCCGCCCACTGTCTTTGCAGTAAATCTGTTGTCTCCCTTCTGGGCCCTGGACCGGGACTCATAGATCACTGGTGCACCACAGCTTGCTTCAATTTACTCAATTAACTCAGGCTAAAGCACTTGTAAGTTCTGCAGATGTTGGTTTATTATCATGGACTAAAATGTACAAGCGAGTTCAGGAGCCCGGGGTTATGCCGGGGTTGATGGCGGGGGAAGGGCCAAAGCAGAGGAAGAGGGAGGAAAAAGAGGCAACAAAGTGTAAGGGCACAATTATTTTTTTTTTTAATACCATCTTGCTAGTAATGCTCAAAAACAAATATGGAGCAAAGTCTCTTAGGTAGAAGGCTTACTGTGTTAAAGTTATATAAGGCATGCTATTAAAAATTAATCAAGGCAAGCTTATCTAGCTAACTGCTTATCCTACAGTTTAGTATTTGAGGGTAATTATTTTTGGTATTTACAATTATTTCGGTTTTGTAAGCAGTTTAGTTACATGACTTACACTACTGTAAAAAGCAGTGCATTTTAACTGTGCTCCATAGCCTACTAATAGCATCCAGACACAGTTTGATATATTTGTCTTAGTAGTAGCCTGTTTAAAATGACAAATCATGGAGCTTTCATTTCTCACAGGTTCAAATGAATAAATTGTAATTAAATCAAGCATATATTTAGTAAAAATAAATACTAAAATATATATGTCTCCTTTATGGAAATAAATGTTACGATATAACTGACAAGAATTATTACTTAAATTGTTTGCAAGAAAATGATTTTAAGCATAAATACATTTTAAAAACATCTTAAGCTTGCTCAAATCTTAAAGGGTAAACTACTGAAAGTAAGTAAAAAAAAAAAAAAAGTAAGACAGATAAAGGTTGGTCTTGCAGTTATCTGCATCTTTGAAGGTATGTACATTATTAACATAGTGCTATTATGAGGGTAAAAACTAAAAGTTAACTTCAGAAATTTGGTGGTGGCACGGTGGTTAGCACGTTCGCCTCCCAGCACTAGGAATTCCCGGTTCGACTCTCAATCTGGGTGCAGTTTCAATGTTCTCCCTGTGTCCACGTGGGTCTCCTCCAGGTTCTCCGGTTTCCTCCCACAGTCCAAAAACATGGATCAAGGTCAATTGAGTTCTCCAAATTACCCCATATAGAGTGTGTTTGTGTGTGTGTCTGTGTGAGTGAGTGTGTGCCCAGCCATAGATTGGCGCCCTGTCCTGGGTGTATCTGCCCAATGCCTGAAACGTTCTCCCCTTTAGGGGCATGGGGAACCCCCCGCGACCATAGCAAAGGATAAAGCGGAAGATAATGGATGGATGGATTTTGTATGTCTACTTTAAGAACTTTTATTTAAATTAACTTAATGGAAACTTACAGACGTCGATTCCTTTCACACAGTCTTTAATTTTGCTATATGTGTTGTTTTTCCTATGTTTATTTGAAACATACATACATACATGTCATCAAAATTGAAGTGAAAGCTAATAAGTGGAAAATAATTGCTCTTGAGATTGAAATCATATACATTGAAAATAGTACTTAACTTGCTTAAGTTCCTAAAACTTATTTTTGTGGTTCACCATATTTGACTTTTGTAAATTTACACAGACAAACTAATAGAAATTCCTGTGAGAATTAGTAAGAATGAGAATAGTAAGAATCAATGGTGTTCAGGTCCTGTGATGTCCACCATATTCTCTAGTATATCCAAAAATAGGATCAAATGCCTTTGAAATGAGTTACACTAATTTGATTCAGTTAGAAGACAGTGCAGTCAACGGCACTTTTGATACACTTAATGTTGCCTGGTACATCAAGACTTGTTTAGGAGTGGTTGGTGGTGTGGACGGCCTTCTGAACAAATGCAAGATGTTGGTTCTGGGAGAATCCAGAGAGTGGTGCACATAAAACATGCCACACGTTGACCCGGTATCCACCCTTGTGTGTATAGTATGGTTTACTTCCATCTGCAACAGACAAAACAGAACAAATGCACACACACAGTGTTGGGGAGAACACAAGAAGGAACCGGGAAACCAATAGAGGTGGGATAAAAGTAAGTAATCGGGTTTGCAGTGCTCCTTAGCACATAACCACCTGTGCACCTGGAGTTTATTTAGATATTTATATGATATTATACTTTTTACAGATAGCATTTTGCATATATAATCAGTGATAGCATCAGGAGCTGTAGAATTTAAAGTTGTTATTAAATGAAACATGTAACATATCAAACCCCTCTGATAAATATCTGCATTATCTGGCCTTCTTTTATTCACAGGCTCTACTATACTCATTTTTAATGATGCAATGAACTGAAATATAAGTACTCATTTTTTTTGGTGTAATCAGGGTGTATCTCTACAGTGAAGCCATTTAACAGTCTTAGTGAAAGTTCGTACTGTGATTTTTTTTAGCCTATTTATGAATTTAAGGGAATTCATGATGATTTTTACTGTAATATTGTATTATGCAGCTAGGCTTATCATCAGTGGCAAAACTGATAAAAAGATAAGTCATTCATAAAACATATGTATATATATATATATATATATATATATATATATATATATATATATATATATATATACATATATAATAAACAAGAATATAAATTTAAACAATAAACAAATTTAGACATCCTTAAAACAAAATTATTTTATTTTATAATATAATATTAATAATACACAAAATTAAGCTCATTATGTCATACAAAATTGTTGCTGGTTAAAGTATTTTGTTCCTTAATTATTAACTTGTATAAAATTATGATGTTTGTTCTCAAAATTATACCTGATTTCTGCAACTCCCAATTAAATGTATTAAAGGTATTTTGATTGGCACAAATGCAAGCAACTCATACAAATTGTTTCTGTAACTGGAGTGCTTAGTCTCCATTCACAGATTACTCTTTAGCCAGCATCTGCTGAATGCTATAGACGTAGTCTATTTGCATTAGTTTCATGCACATGCTTGAGAGAAAACTACAGCCTAAGTTAAGGAGGCCACTGATCCAAATATCACCAACACAACATTTAACTGAGCGTGAATAAACAATTTTTATCTGTGCTTGACCTCCTCAGAATAAATCAAAGCAAAAGTGACATGAGGAATGTAAAAATATTGTAAGGAGTGTCCACTAATATTAAACAGGTGTTGTGCTCATCACTATAAAACTCGCTGGTCACAGCCAGCTGGAGGACGATATATATCAGGTGTTGGCTGACTACATTTCAATTAAGCACCGCAACACAAGCTGACATTCATGGAGCTTTAAAATAAGCTTTTGATAAATGATTTTCCTCCTTAGAGCTAGCATGCTAACTGCAGAGGTTCTTATCTCAGCCAGGGGCGTGCAAAAAAAAAGTAGAAAACTCTTCCCCTTGGGGTTCTCGGTGACAGTTTAATGATCTGCTATTTGACATGCATTCAGTGAGTCATGTTTTCTGTGTTTTGCAACAACAGCTCAAGGTGTGAAAGCAAAGCATTAACACACAGCTAAACATCCTATGCTAACATTTAAATCATTTTATTTGATCAGAGGGCTGATTCGTGTGATAAACTAATGCTTTGTTTATTGGTTTATATTGTTGTACATCACTGACATTACACATCAGTTTAATCTTGAGACATCAAAAGAATGATTTGTAGTATATTTAGTAATTAAGCCCTTGTGAAATCAATTCAGAAAAGATATAACATTTGACTATATGAAACCTAATTATTTTCTTAAAGTTTTTTTGTTATTCCAATTCAGATATAAATGTTTCTTCATACAAAATAATTTTAAATTATTATATTCTAAAGGTCTACATGGACATCACATGATGTTACCTGCATTAAGCCCCAGTTATTGCCCTACTGAACAATTTTATTCATATTATCATTAGGAAATTGCCCATCGATAGATTGGCTTCCTGTCCTGGGTGTATCTGCCCAGCGCCCGAAACGTTCTCCCCTGTATGGGCATGGAAAACCCCCCCGTGCCGCTAATATAGGATAAAGCGGAAGATAATAAATGAATAAATATCATTAAAAAATTCATTAAAAACTTTTGCAAGCAAGTATCATGTTTTTTAAAAAAAATGACACAAATTCAATTGTTCCCTTATAACAGTAAGATAGGTAACTTCCTGTTTATGCCTATGAGCCAGCTTTGTCCAATTAGGTTACAAGCTAGTAGCTCTTTTAAGAAAAAGAAGGGAAATTTTACATTGAAGTGAAAAATACAAACGTTTGAGATGAAGCAGAAGAAGCAATGTGACCTGCCATAGAAAGGTCGAGAACATGGGGCAAGATAGTAGATGGTCTTCTCATCCCTAGGCCTCTGCTAATAGGTTTTGAAGAAGATGAACCACACGTTTCTTTCCTGCCTTTCACGGATGGCTCCTTGGGGAGTGATATGGAAGTGGAGAAATGTATAATGAACACGTTTGCCTTTTCCCCTCCTTTAGCTGTCATCTAAATCACCGCACAGTCTAACATTCTGGCAGTTACACATTCAGTGGATGCACAGCTGTTCATTCAACATGGTCATGCAAACACTTACGCAGTAAGCTACTTTGTTGCTACATTTTCGTAAACTAGTAGCATTAAACTATATACTGTACATTTCTGTGAATTAATCGAGCATTGCAAATACACAAATAAATTTTTTAATTTTTATTTCATACATTTACATCACTTGGCAGACATTTTTATCCAAAAGCGACTTACATAGTGACTTTTTATATATAATTGCAATAATTGATTAATATATTTAAGATTCCATGTATTCCTCAATTAGCCTGTTCTGATGATTACAATTCTTACTTATATATTTGTTATCTGTTGCAATAAAATTCATTATGACAACTACACCATCACTACTATTTTAATAAACAAATATATATCAAAGATGACCTTATGTATTTACTGTGGAATTTTGAAGTGTTTTTAATTAGAAACATGTTTACTGCATACAATTATTCACTTGCAACATATTTAAAAAAAATACTCATTCATGTAAATTGATGGCTCATGAAAGATAACTGTAAATACTATATAAACAGTAGGTATAGGTTAAGGTGAATTTGACATCTGTTTTTACTGAAAACATCCCTTTGTTTTTATATCAAATGCTTATGACTTAGACTATGTGCCAGAGGGCCAATATGAACTTCTGGGTTTGTCTGGGAAACTTGGTGACACAAAATATTTATTTGATTAGAGCCACTCCTATAAAACAATGGCTGGTGTCCTCCTAAACACCATGAACAATGACAAAGCAGTTGATAACAATGGTTACAAAGAACAAACCAGAAGTGATCCAGTACTAAAACAAACATAAAAGAAGAAAAAGCAGAGAATATTCTGCTTGCCTGTTGCAGGTGCAATATGCTGTATGCATTCAATGCCCACACCAACTTTAGTGTACAAAAACCTAACTACATTGGCAGTGCGAACAATGGACAACTTATTCTTTAAAGGTCTTGTTAAACAGCTGACGTATATGAAGAGGCTCATGTGGACTATGCCACACCTCCAAATGCACATTACTGATGCTATATAAAGATCTAAGCCATAACCACAGGGGAACATCTGACTGAAAGGAATAATGAAGTGAAAAATGTGCAATATTAACCAAGCTGCCAAACACCGAACAGTCAGCTGGAGGACAAACAGAAATGCACGCACATGTAAGAAATAAATGAAAATAAACATAGATTTGACTTATGTAGTGCATTAGAAGGAATTTTCATGGCTTTTGCAGTAAAGTGTAAACAAAGCAAGTCAATTTTAAATTTAAATCACTTAAGATTGTCTTTTTCTGTTTAATAAAAGTTAAAGCAAATATACAAATTACACATTTTAGTTTGCTGCATTTTTGTGTTTTCTGAAAATATTTTTTTACCTGCAGATTGAATTATTACATGCACTCCTGGCATAATGTTTTATTATTTATTTCATACACATCAAAAAATTTATAGACAAAACAAAAACAAAAAAAAAACATTACATGGTAAAATTACAATGTATCATCATTTATTTAACAAAAATTAAGCCACAAATATTTATCCAAAGGAATTAAGAGGATAAGTAACAGTCAGCTAAATGCCCCTGATTAATTAATCTTTAATTAATCATTATGTAGCGGCACGGTGGCTTAGTGGTTAGCACGTTCGCCTCTCAGCGCTAGGGATTCCCGGTTCGAATCCCCATCTGGGTGGAGTTTCCATGTTCTCCCCGTGTCTGCGTGGCTTTCCTCCGGGTTCTCCGGTTTCCTCCCACAGTCCAAAAACATGGATCAAGTTAATTGAATTCTCAAAAATTGCCCCCTATAGAGTGTGTCTGTGTGAGTGAGTGAGTGTGTGTGCCCAGCGATGGATTGGCGCCCTGTCCTGTGTCTATCTGCCCAGCGCCCGAGATGTTCTCCCCTGGATGGGCATGGGGAACCCCACCGCGACCCTAATAGAGGATAAGCGGAGGATAATGAATGAATGAATAATCATTATGTAACCATATATATTTAAAAAAATCCATGTCCCTGCAATGAAGCTTTACTCAGGAAAAAAAAGACTAAAAGCACAGTACAGCTGCCAATTAATCTATATCTGTGGATATTAATCCAAAATATGTGGATTTTGTAAAATCCATTATTTTACAAAAATATTTTTCATACGGGTGGCATAGTGGTTAGCATGTTCGCCTCTCAGCGCTAGGGATTCCCGGTTCGAATCCCCATCTGGGTGGAGTTTCCATGTTCTCCCCGTGTCTGCGTGGGTTATCTCCGGGTTCTCCGGTTTCTTCCCACAGTCCAAAAACATGGATCAAACATGGATCTCCAAATTGCTCCATGTAGAGTATGTTTGTGTGAGTGAGTGTGTGCCCAACGATAGGTTGGCACCCTGTCCTGGGTGTGTCTGCCCGGCGCCCGAGAAGTTCTCCCCTGGATGGGCATGGGGAACCCCACCGCGACCCTAATAGAGGATAAAACGGAAGATAATGAATTTTTCATACGTAGACAACATAAAAGACAGAGGGTGTTCAAAAAAAAAGTGTTTAAATGACTGACTGTGCAGTGATACACAGTCTGGAAGGATCGGCAGGGCAAAGACTCTTCTTTCTAAAAAGACCATGGCAGCACGCGCTAAATTTGCAAATTTGCAGTCAAAGACATCACAAAACTTTTGATCAATGTGGAGATGCTTGACTATAATGCAGTGCACCACATTTAATAAAAAAAGAAACAATATCAGCACAAACACATTATAGTTCTGTAATTACAAAGCAACTTTAAATCAACACCTTGCAGTCATTAAGTTGAGCATGAAGTTACTTTTATCTATTCAAATGCTAAAGTTTGGGGTGAATAAAGCAACAGGTGTCCTAATACGGTGTAGCCTAATAAATTGAAGCAACATTGTAAAGATAATAGGGCCAAAATTCTTCCAAAACAATGCCAAAAGTTTGATAAATTGCAGAACATGATTTAGTTATTGCTGCTTAAAGTGATTCTATAAACTTCTTTTTACTCATGGCCTTTATTTTTATTCCTAATTTTTATGAAAAATCATTAACATCTTTGTTATTTGCTGTGTATTGTTCATCTTGGGTTGTTTTATTTTTATAACTAAAGTTTATTTAGTTATTTATTTTTAAATGTTCTGAAATATATAACCCTTTAATCCAACTTAGATATTCTTTCCTTTCCGGATTGTAATTATGCTGCCCTTGGCTAATCTTCAGTATGTCATCTATATAAGAGCCAGTATAATCTACCTTTTTTAACATTCTTATATCTTTATTTTGTTTGTTTTTTAATTATTTGTAAGTGTTATATATGTATATTATATAACTTTAACTTTACTTTAACTAATCTTTTCATTTTGTTACCTAACTTAGTGAAAATTCCACAGTTTTAAAATTGCCAGTAAACTGTGATATTATCAAATCAAACCATGAAAAACAGAAGTGTCCTGATACAGTTAACATTATGTTGTACCCCTACAAAGAATCACAGGAAGAAAGATGTTTAACAAAACTTTATGCTACATAGTCCAGCGTGTCTGCTCTTGGTTACTGCTGCAGATCTTTATCGACAGCCACTCCTAAGCATCCTTGGCATTTAGCTGAGATTGATTGGCAACATTCCCCTGCCCTAAGAGTCCCCTCCCAAATCCCTTTGTAATGATGCAATGGAATAAATTAGGCTCCATTAATTTACCAAAACAAATAAGCACCTCTGCCCTCTGCCTCAGGTTTGCTCTGCATGTGCAGGTGTTTCTTATTTCTCAGTGCTTCATCAGCCACTGCTGTTGGGCTAATCTACTGGCTAAGGGAGCACAGACCGTCACAGGCCGTGACCTCTTCCTTTTATGGCTGGAATGGTTTTTCTAAAAGCCATTTCAGCCAGCTGGCCAGGCCTTGCCATTTATCCTTAGTATTTCCTGTGATCTTATCTACATGTGTCAAGTAACACTCGCAAGATGAGGGGACTAATTGGATTTTGATTGGTCATAAAAATTGGCTTTATTATGTGATGTTTAAGTCAAACAGTAACCTCTCACTTTCCTTGTCTTGGAAGAACTTTGATAATAAAGAGTTTAAATATTTGATTAAAATTCTCCAGCTCCAAAAGCACAAGTCTTAACCTACAAAAAAGATGTAGGTTAAGCTTAATGTTCAACTTCATAACTTCCTGTTAAAAAGTCTATGTGTAAAAAATATATAAATAAATAACCCAAATGTGTCAGACCAAACATTCGGACACGGTACAAAAGTTACTTTACTCCAAAAAAAAAAAAAAAATCCAGCCTTGTTTCAGAATTTGTAAACTTTTTTAGAACTTTTGCTTAAGGCCCGAAAAGACTTGTGTCTTTGTATGTAAATTTTAAGCATTTGGAAAATATAAATGATCCTTCTATGGTAATGAATATAATTACATAGAGCTTGCGAGTACTTTGCAAAGCCATTGTCAACTAACTAAAAAAAAAAAAAAGTTTTAAACAGGAACTCCATCTAGTGTTTGGGCCAGAGCTTCAGATATGTCATGATATCGAAGAAGCATCAGGGTGACTTGGATGAGTCAGGGTTAAGTCATGAACTACTTGCATATTTGTAAAGGTGCAATAGATAAAGAAGCATATTGCAGTGGATATTAGATTAGGATTTTTTTATTTCCCCATTGTTTATATCACCAGAATAATAAAAGACCTCATTCTAAATGTGCCACAAATTGGTAGATTTTGGACTTGTTTTCAATATGTTTCATCTAGAGAATCTAATCTTATCTCAAACCTGGATCCCTCAGCACTGAGAGGAGGGCGTGCTAACCACTACACCACCGTGCCGCCCCATGAAGAGAATCTAGCATTAAAAAACTTAAATCTAATTAAAAAAAAATAATTAATTTGAAACTTAAAAATATCTTAAATCTGTTACTGCTACAGATATCTTAAATCAAGCAAAAATGAGCTACATTTTGTCTTGCATGTAACTATCTGCACTTAAATTATTAAAAAGAATAACTAAAAATGTGTTCATGGTAATAAATTAATTATAAATTATATTATTAATTATGAATTCTATACCCAATAATAGAATTAAAAAAATGTTCACACACTTTTTATGTTAAATCTTTTGTGCATAGTGGACAAATAAAGGCATCAGATTCCTCCAAAACTTAAATTCAGAAGACTATGTTTCAAATGTAGTATGTTTTACTAGAAGTAAGGGGAATACACAAAAGCTTAACTTTCACGAGGTCTCCCTAAACATTAGCTCATTCTTTATGTGTTTTATAATAATTTGAGTGTTCTTTTATATACAAAAAAATGCAGCCAAAAAAAAATCCTTAAATAAAACTCCTGGTTTTGTGGGAAGGAGAAATTCTGAAAAGTGAAAAAGAGGCTGTGTAGTGGCACAGCTGAATGTGTTTATCTGTAAAAAGCTATTCAAAGAGTAAACTTGAAGTTGCTGAATTTATCTTCCACATGATTCAATTAATGCACAATGATTTCACTCTTGACAAAATCTAAATCTAGACCTCTGTGTTTTCTTATAGGGGACCATATGTACATTTATATGATTGCTTTTCCTGTCTATCATATTTACTTTGGTCTGAAAAAAAGGCAAATCTTTAAGTTTCGCTTCTCTACCCTTACAGCTCAGGCGCAATTCTGGATTCAGAAGTTGAGCACTCTGAAGCGTGTTAATACTCACATATTGAAGTCTTACAGCAGGGTTTAAATTCAGTACCTGTAGACATCGGCATTGATAAAAGCCTGAGAGTAGTCAGGTGAAGTTTCTGGGATAAAGTGGGATATTGTTTTAAAAGAGGGCTTGAAATGCTTTTTGCTAGTCTTAATTTAATTTCATATATGTAAACATGAATTAATCCCAATCTTACAGCCCTAGTCATAGATCTTTGTCTTAATAAAGTGGGTTGAGAGAATAATTGTTAAATGATTGTGTATTACAGATGAATAATAATTTTAAGATAATTCATTTCTGCAGGTGTATTTTAACATACACATTTAGCAATTTTATTCTTTATTGGCCAAGTCTAAATGTATAGTCAATGGAATTTAATTTGTGTTTATCCCTTCTCCCCTTATATTGCTGTCAGAATTTAAGCAGCTCATGTTTATAAGCGAGTGAAATATGAAGCAACATGTGGCTGTTCGAATACTCAAATAACTTTAAATACAATACATTTATATTATGTATAATATAAATATATATTAGTGGCATGGTGGCTTAGTGGTTAGCATGTTCGCCTCTATCTCTAGCTATTTTTATGAGTAATAATCAGCAAAAATTTTCCATTTAATATTAAATATAATAATAATTAGTAACTATATAATCAAACTTTATTTGATTTAGTTTAAGTTTTACATAAGTTAAAGTTTTTGAGCCCCAATTTTACTACTTTTTTACAGTAACATATATTTTAACATGTAAATTAATGTAGACAATTTTCCATCCATCCATTATCTTCCGCTTTATGTGAATTTAATTTGTGTTTATCCCTTCTCCCCTTATATTGCTTTCAGAATTTAAGCAGCTCATGTTTATAAGTGAGTGAAATATGAAGCAACATGTGGTTTATCCTATATTAGGGTCGCGGGGGGGTTCCCCATGCCCATCCAGGGGAGAACGTTTCGGGCGCTGGGCAGATACACCCAGGACAGGGCACCAATTCATCGCTGGGCACACACTCCCTTACACAGACACGCACACAAACACATTCTATATGGGGCAATTTGGAGAACTCAATTGACTTGATCCATGCTTTTGGACCGTGGGAGGAAACCCACGCGAACACGGGGAGAACATAGAAATTCCCAGATGGGTATTCGCACCGGCAATCTCTAGAGCTGAGAGGCGAACGTGCTAACCACTGTGCCGCCCATGTAGACAATTATATTAATTAAACTTAGTATGCAGAGTACATTTTTACAATATCAGTCAGCTGTGACAACCCTTTTTACACAATTGAAATTTTCTATATAAATCTACAGTTTACATGACAAGAGAAAACTTTTCCATATATGTTTGTAAAATATGTTGAAAATTGTTGACAACAGATATGATCCAAAAAGGATAAATAAATTAATAGACTTTTATTATAATTATTATTTAATAATTTCATAATTTGGTCATATTAGGGTAAATTACAGTTAACTAGTTACATTGTATATATTTTAACACAAAAATGCATGTACGTAAACAAGGCTGCATTGTTATAATATTAAGCTTAAGTAATAAAAAAGCTAATACTTCTGAGGTCAGTATTTATTATTGTAACAATATAGCATCTAGCAGTTTTTAAAAAAAATACATACAACTAAAATAATCTAATGGGACCCTGAACTCCTGAGCATAGAGTTCAAGTGGACTTCACAATTTAAGCCACAACTAGCTTCATTCAGGCCCTCTTTTTGTATGATAATGTTTTTGTCAGTACTTTTAACCCAGCCGGCAGAAAATGGAACAAACTACACCATTTGTTAATGTGCTTCCATTCCGTGCTGGTGTATAATTGTCTGAATGAAAGAGAGATTACCTTTAAACCCCCCGTGCAAACAGTTATATAGCTTCGGAGAAGGAGGCACGAAAGGAGAGGTGAAAAAAGTGATAATTTGCCAAAAGCAACCTCGAGTGTGGCAGTGCGCAGTCAGCCTAGGACCAGGTTATTCGGAGGGAAGCCAATCTTTGATCAGCCAAGCTGAAATGGCAGAGATAAGTGGGAGCTACAACTCACGGCAGGACCTGTTATTGCTATTTCCTCCTCTGATTTCTTGAGAGTGGAAAATAGCCCCTTCACCTCGACCACCCCCCACCTTCGTCCACCTTAGTCACTCTCCATTTTCTTTTCCTCCACCCCTTATCCCCTTAGCTTGCCACTTTCGTCTTGAGATCTCTATCACTTTAATCCTGCCAGTCTGTGGCTGGTTAACAAGGAAATCCTGGGGCAATTATCACCAGGCACTTCCTACTGGGCATGCAGCAGGGGGAATCAAAGAGGACCAAGAGATTTTTCACACTAGTGAGGAGCAGCAGGCCTAATTAAAGCAACCTCGTGTCCTGCTGTGTCCAGTTGCAGATAGTCCACCTAGTGATAACCATCAGCTCTACAACAACAATTGTTTTGTTTAGGTGGAACTGGGTAACATGAACTGTGGTGGATGGAAAGCTTGGTTGTTTAATTCTGCCCAGTGGAAGAGAGATGGAGGTATACTTCAAAACGAGACGAATGGAAAACAAAAAGAGAATAAACAAGGCCATTTTGTCCACAGAAAAGAAATCTGTACAATTCTGGTAAAATTGTTTTAAAATTTTAATCCATTTTGGCATCATAAAAATTGTTCTGAAATTCTTTTTTTTTGTTGGAAAACTACAATATTGAAAATGGACAGGCCATATATTCATTCATTCATTATCTTTCGCTTTATCCTCTATTAGTGTCGCGGTGGGGTTCCCAATGCCCATCCAGGGGAGAACGTCTCGGGCGCTGGGCAGATACACCCAGGACAGGGCTCCAATCTATCACTGGGAACACACTCACTCACACAAACACACTCTATAGGGGGCAATTTGGAGAACTCAATTGACTTGATCCATGTTTTTGGACTGTGGGAGGAAACCAGAGCACTTGGCGGAAACCCACGAGGACACGAGGAGAACATGGAAACTCCACCCAGATGGGGATTCGAACCGGGAATCCCTAGTGCTAAGAGGCGAACGTGCTAACCACTAAGCCACCATGCCACCATCAGGCCATAAATATATTTTAAAATAAATAAATACATAAATAAAAATAAAAATAAAAATTGCTATTACAATTTTAATGTTTTAATAGCTTTATATTTTTTTTTAGTTAAGCGTGAAATGCCCTTCAAGGCACTGTGTAGAAGACTAAACTACACACTACACTCACCTAAGCATGCCTGTACAGTGACTCATGCATTGTTACAATGAAGGACCTTTTACAACTGTTACTTCAAGTTAATCTTAAATCTGTGAACGTATTATACTTCAGTAAAATGTCATAAGTTTAATATGTAAAACTTTTTTGGGCTAATGTACCATAGGAAGTTTTACCGTGATTGAAGCATGAAAACAAAATTATTCAATACAATCTGATAACACACAGGAAGATATCTGTTACATTTTAATGTTCTCTATAAAGCTTAGAAGAAATGGTCCATCTGAAATATTCATTGGCCCTAAGTGACTCTCAAATGCGTGAAAAACTTGTGTGTGTGTTGAGCAGCATGTGTTTATAGAGATATGCCTGGAGCTGATTGGTTTCAAGAGGCTGTTTATAGACCTTTGACTTTTGAGTTCAAACAGCTATTTATCGTTGTATCGGCATATGTGTGTGGGAGGGGGAGAGGGGGGTCAGTAAGATTCCCCTTGTAATGGTCAGTCTGAGGACTGCTGCTTCAGCCAACTAGAATTGGCTGAATGATGTCAGATTCGTGTCACGACTCGAAAAGGCTCCATTTATGAGTCCATGAATGTATTTATGAGCCCATCTAAAAGTTTAAACTGTTGGAATGAATCATTTAAACAGAGCTAGTGGTCTGGGCTGCTCCACACAGGTCTTTTGCAATCCCAATGCACTTTCACTGTGGTTCAAATTCAGAATGATAAAAGCCAGGTTCAAATCGCTGATACTGTAGCTGTCTTATAACGCTGTGTATTTCTGATTTTTGAGGTTCATGAAGTGAAACAAGAATTGAGGCACAAAGGTAAATCTACAGAGAATTTGGGGCATTATTTGAATTTTTGTAAGTAGATTTTAATGCTGAAAAAACACTGAGATTTAATTGAAGCAATCATTTTAATGGCATCTGAATTCATTGAAAGAAATTGCAAAAAATTATGCCCCGCAATAAATGCACTATTTGGGTGTATTCATCTCCTTATGCTGTAGTATGCTCCTCCTTTTACATATGGAAAAGGACAGGAGGAGAGGGGGAAGAAATCCAATTTACCAACAGAGCGACATCATCTGCCAGCAAATTTATCTCTGACACACCACCCCTCGGTCCACTGTTGACAGTACATGATATTCCATTAATCTGCCTAATGAAAATTTAACCAGTGTTATAAACAAATAATTGGCCATTATCCTCGCAAAGATCCAGAATAAATTACTTGGGCCGTTCTTTTCCCAAAGCTTTTTTTTTTTTTTTTTTTACTTATCGCAGGGTAAGAGACAGACAGAAAATACCTAAAAGAGAAAAGAATAGAGAGAGGGAGAGATAGAAAGAGAGACAGCTCTCTTTGACTGATTGATGTTGGAATAAGCAGCTTGGGTTCGCTCGGCCTTTGAGAGTGAGCTTCGCCTAAGCCTGTGATTGACTTAATGAGAGTCTTTGGGGTGAGGAAATGTTCCAAATTGCTCCATCATTAGCTATTGCGTGCGGCCATCTGAAGATACGCGGCGATCCGGCGCACTGGGTGGACTCTGCTCGTACCATTCTGCCTGCAATTACATTTTCATTTAGAGCAAACCTCTGAAGTGTGTTAGGCAAGCCACATTTTATTGCCCTTCTCCTCTGTTCATATATATATATATATATATATATATATATATATATATATATATATATATATATATATATATATATATATATATA